>MIQA02017083.1:0-26083 GCA_001887855.2 Sclerospora graminicola
AAGAACATCTGTCTTGGATTTGGAATCGGCCCCACCACACTTGCTGTAACAGGCTTACATCGTGAATTGCAATTAAGGGAGGAACAAATGTGGTCATAGCCAAGGCAATATCCACTCGTACGGCCCAGCAAGTGACTCAAACCATGAGGAACGTGTGTTAAGACGGTTTGGGGCTAGCGAAGTCAAGGGTTTCTACAAGAACATCGGTCTTGGATTTGGAATCGGCTTCACCACACTTGCTGTAACGGGCTTACACTGTAAATTCCAATTAGGAAGGGTCAAATATGATCATAGCCTAGGCAATATCCACTCGTACGGCCCAGCAAAAGACTCAAACCAGGAGGAACTTATGTTTAGACGGTTTGGGGCTAACGAAGTCAAGTGTTCCACCAAGAACATCGGTCTTGGATTTGGAATCGGCTCCTCCACACTTGTTGTTACAGACTTACACTGTAAATTCCAATTAGGAAGGATCAAATGTGGTCATAGCCAAGGAAAAACCCAACCCTACGGCTCAATAAGTAGCTCAAAGCACCAAGGAATGTGTAAAAATTCCGACGTTTAGTGGCTAGCGAAGTCAAGGTTTCCACCAAGAACATCGGTCTTGGATTTGGAATCGGCTCCTTCACACTTGTTGTTACAGACTTACACTGTAAATTGAAATTAGGAAGGATCAAATATGGTCATAGCCTAGTTAATATCCACTCGTACGGCCGACCAAGTGACTCAAACCACGAGGAACGTGTGTTTAGGCGGTTTGGGGCTAGCGAAGTCAAGGTTTCTACCAAGAACATCGGTCTTGGATTTGGAATCGGCTCCTCCACACTTGTTGTTACTGACTTACACTGTAAATTGCAATTGGGTAAGGAACACATGTGGTCATACCCAAGGCAATCTTCACTCGAACGGCCGAGCAAGTAACGCAAACAACGAGTAATGTGTATTCCGACGTTTTGGGGCTAGCGAAGTCAAGGTTTCTACCAAGAACATCGGTCTTGGATTTGGAATCGGCTCCTTCACACTTGTTGTTACAGATTTACACTGTAAATTGCAATTAGGAAGTGTCAAATATGGTCATAGCCTAG
Organism: Sclerospora graminicola; assembly: GCA_001887855.2. NCBI lineage: Eukaryota > Oomycota > Peronosporomycetes > Peronosporales > Peronosporaceae > Sclerospora > Sclerospora graminicola. The sequence goes on from MIQA02017083.1 coordinate 1,086, forward strand.
TTAATATCCACTCGTACGGCCCACCAAGTGACTCAAACCACGCGAAATGTGTATTCCGACGTTTTGAGGCTAGCGAAGTCAAGGTTTCTATCAAGAACATCGGTCTTGGATTTGGAATCGGCTCCTCCACACTTGTTGTTACAGACTTACACTGTAAATTGCAATTGGGAAGGAACAAATGTGGTTATAGCCAAGGCAAGCCCCAACCCTACGGCCCAACAAGTAGTTCAAAGCACCAAGGAATGTGTAAAAATTCCGACGTTTAGTGGCTAGCGAAGTCAAGGTTTCCACCAAGAACATCGGTCTTGGATTTGGAATCGGCTCCTTCACACTTGTTGTTACAGACTTACACTGTAAATTGAAATTAGGAAGGATCAAATATGGTCATAGCCTAGTTAATATCCACTCGTACGGCCCACCAAGTGACTCAAACCACGAGGAACGTGTGTTTAGGCGGTTTGGGGCTAGCGAAGTCAAGGTTTCTACCAAGAACATCGGTCTTGGATTTGGAATCGGCTCCTCCACACTTGTTGTTACTGACTTACACTGTAAATTGCAATTGGGTAAGGAACACATGTGGTCATACCCAAGGCAATCTTCACTCGAACGGCCGAGCAAGTAACGCAAACAACGAGTAATGTGTATTCCGACGTTTTGGGGCTAGCGAAAACAAGGGTTCCACCAAGAACATCGGTCTTGGATTTGGAATCGGCTCCTCCATACTTGTTGTTATATACTTACACTGTAAATTGCAATTAGGAAGGGTCAAATATGGTCATAGCCTAGGCAATATCCACTCGTACGGCCCAGCAAGTGACTCAAACCACGAGGAACGTGTGTTTAGATGGTTTGGGGCTAGCGAAGTCAAGGTTTCCACCAAGAACATCGGTCTTGAGGACCTGATGACGTAAGAGAAGAAGAAGAGGCTGATACGTTGACTGGGACCGCGCTGTGACTTATTGGTGACATAACGGATTTTTCTCTTGTGCTGTGATGGCGTCTGCGTGCCAGCAGAGCACAAACTGCAGACGTACTCTAACAGCCTAAAAGACTCAAGTATTTGTGCAAACGAATCTGCCGTTCCTGGAAGAATTTTATTGAAAAAAAGCTAATCGCCAAATTTTAGAACGAGTAAACGTACTATCGAATGGCGACAAGCACACTATGGACGAGTTTAAGCAAGCAGCCAAGGCGCTTGGAAACCAAGAAATGAGTGGTCAGGTTTTTGTAGACTTCTTGCGGTCAACATTTGGCAAACCTGAGGCTGAGGAGTTGCTCCTCCTAGTTGTTGAGGTAGTTCCACAGCCGCAGGTGCAGCAAGAGCTGCGGGTCGCTCTGACGGGGTAAGTTCCTGGTATAGAGCCGGTTAAAAAAATCATGTAAATCAGCTGTGTCCTCGGTGTTGGCCCTCAGGCTTTCACATCGGTACGAGCACTTATCGGTGGTGATAGAAGCTGCCGTAAGGTTTTGTACAAATATTCATAAGAGCTGATGGTCTGTTCAATGCTAAGTGTTCCGTAATTCCAGGATAGATAAGATTAATACGTCTAAATCTTTCGCATTAGTGTGGGTGGGAAAATAGGTAGTGCGACTGAGCAATTATTAATACCATGATCCACACTAATTTTTCTTTATCAGAAATAAGAATTTTTGGTGACGTCTACTCTTCCTTTGTTCCAACTACAAATTCCATTTTAGCACCTTTGCGGGAGATATTTCTAGTGATTTAATTGCTTTGAAGGCTTACGTAAATTACATTACCCCCAACGACTCAGATAAGTTGATTTTTGACCAATCAAAATAGCATTTTGAGGGGGCGTCGCTTTAGGCTTTCCCGTTCTAAATTTGCGTAATAGCCCCTTCCAAGATCGAAGAGTTTAGGACTACCACGACTAACACTACGACGGCGACTACCTAGCCCTCTGAAGATCCCGGCCAGGGGCCGGGAGAACAAAATGGCGTGTAGCGCCAAGGCCCATCCAGACACAGGTGCTGGATTCGTCTATCGTAGACGAGATCGTCGCCGAAACTCAGCCTTCTCAGTTCATTGTTCAGGACGTAGACATTTACCGATGCCGGTTTCACAGCATTCAATACGGGATTTAGCCAAAAACCAGGAAAAGAATCATATCGAAGGAATCAGTAATCAGACTGATAGAAGTACGGAGCTGTGAACCATGCAGAGGGAATTACCAGCCCCCGCCGCCCCTGATTGATGATCAGGGGAATAAGCGTTATATTCTCGAGCGCTTGATTGCGAAGCGCTCGGTTCCCTATAAGAAGGCGCAGCGTACCGAGTACTTGGTACGCTGATTGGGGTATTCCCAAGAGTTTGACGCTTGGGAGCCGATCGAGGTTCTGAGGGCAGACGCCCCTGACCTCCTGAAGGCGTTTGATAAGGATACTTCTCCTCAAACTCGTTAAAAGCATCATCACTAAGTGTTGATGCACGGGGCTCATCAACACTAGGTTTGATGAGTGGATAGTATCAGCACCAGGTGCTGATACATTGAGGGCATCAATCCAGGCCCTTAATCATAGCGAGTAAAAAGTAACCTCGGTACCCCCGCAGCTCCTTATTGCTCAGACGAGGAGCCCCCTTGGGACAACAAGGGCAAGTCATATGAGAAGGAACACCGCAACGATTTCCTTCTTTGATACAGGTAATATGGATAAATTCCATTTCCCCTGTACGTAAGTGCTTTAAGAAGCGCTCACGATTTACGTGAACTCGCTTCACGTAATCGTCGGAGCCTTCGTTGTAGTTTTCAACAAGGCATTCCAACTTTGTGTCAGGGCGTCTTTATCGTCCCTTTTCTTCCGCGACCCTTTTCGGTCCGTATAGTAACGAGCCCGAAAGAAAAGGTCGATAAAATACCGACGTTTATCGTCGGTACTCCTAACGAAGTGGCACTTGCGAATGTCTTCGCAATCATCAAGCGCGTTGATGTTGTGGTGAAGTGACTTGGAGATTAACGGACTAATGGAAAGTGAGCGCACCCACCTGATTGGTGGAAATGTTGGCCCTAGCTGGATGCCCGTACCGTGGCCGCCGGTCAGCCGGATCGACGTTTGAGACGAGATCCGGCCGGAGATGGTCGCCGGGTTTTGGCCGGAGTTTTGGAGGGAGTTTTTCTTTGTTCGTCCAGGTCGAGAGTCAACCACTGATCAGGGATGTCATCTTCATTCTCCTCCACCTTCTCCTCTGCTACTCTGTTGGGATTTAGAGGACGGGCGACCCGAGAGGCCGGGGTGACGACAGTGTCGGGTGGCAAAGAGGAATCAGTCGGCTCATACTCTCCGGATCCAAAACCAGCCGGCGGCCGAGCCGGATGGCGAAGCGACGGTCGAGCCGGATGCCGAGTCATCTTCGGAGCTAGACGGCGAGCCAGGCGTGAGTCCAGTTCTCCCCGGTAAAACGGTTGGAGATACGGCAGCGGCCCCCATTGCAAACAAGCTATCGTTGCTGTCCGACTCAAGCTCTTGCTCGCTAGCTGAATTGCCCGAATAACATCGGTGGGAAGGGGAGGATTCACTCCTTTTTTCCTTTTGCTGGAGGATGAAGGCGGATCGGAACCGGCCAGGGATGGGTTAGAACTGGCCGGACGTTTCCCGTTTCCTGATCCCGCCGGGGCGAACGAGAGATCTAAACCGGCCAGGGGAGGATTAGGACCGGCGGGAAGCTCCCCAGGTGCCGATTCCGCTGAGGCAGATGACCGGGATGATTTCGGTGGGAAGGTTTTCCGCTGATCCACCACCCTCAAGATGGCCAAGATGGCCTCTCGTGCACACAAAGGAGCCTGTAGGAGAGGGGCGATCTGGGTCGGAGTCGCTTCAAGCCGGTCTTGTAGTTCGTACAACAGAGACCGAAAACGATCCTCTTTATCCAGCAGGGCGGCGCAAAAACGGTCGGCCCGAATCAGCTCATCATAGGCGTCACGATGACTTCGCTGGACCTGGTAAAGCTCAGATCGCAGCTCTTGTCGCCGGGAGGAAGCTTCTTGCAACATCAGCTCCAGAGAAAAAATGTCGCGGAGAGCTTGAGCATGGGACTCTCGCAGGTGGTCTCGGTCGTCCCGCATGGTGTTTAATTCGTGGGACACCTGGCAGTATCGGACGCGAAGATGCGATAACTCTTTGGATACGTCGGAAATCTCGGCAGACTGTTGTTTCAGCTGTTCCAACTGTTGGATGGCGGAGTGATAAGGGCATGGAAACCGTAAGCAACCGGGTTACAACATAAGAAGAGGAAAAACACTTACGTTGAAGTTTTGAGCGGTGAGCCAGCTCCTGGTTGGCATTCCGGAGGGGTTCGACGACGCCTGCCAGCATGAGGAGACGATTTCTCTCTTCCGTCAGGCTGGCGACTTGGCCCTCGAGATCGGTCACCCTCTGTAGAAGGTCACTCGGTCCCGAGGAAGATTTCCGGGCGATAGCTTCATCGGCCCGGCGGTTGGCGGAAGCGAGTTGCTGGACCAGATCAGTTTGATGTGTTCCAAGCTATCCACTTGGGCGGTTAACATCTCCAGTTTTTTCTCCATCCCCACCACTTCGGAGGTGGGGGCGGCCGGTGCACCGGCCGGTTGCAGGGCGTCAGTAAGCTGGCCTACAATGGCCCTGGGGCGAGTTATTTCGTCCACTGCTTCCTGACGGCTGCGCTTCACCTCGGAGATTCGGGGCCCCGTGCGGTCCAGCATTGCGCAAAGCGTCACGCATCTCTGCGACAGAGCTTCAGAGTCGGCCTGACAGGATCGGAGATCTGTCTGAATGGAAGAGACGGCGGCCTTCAGTCTGTCCCGATCACCTCAAGCCTGACCGTGAATGCGGAGCGCCGTGTCAACGTCAGTTGGCGACAGCACCAGATCGGGAGTACGGGATGAATCCGGTGGTTCTGCGATCTCCACCCCGCTGGCGGGCGAGTCGTCATCTACTAGAGTAAGTCGGCATATGTCATCCTCGTCGATTTGCAGGACTAAAAATATATCAAGATAAGGTCAGCATCTGCGGATGAGACTGCAAGCCGGTCGGAAAACCGACCGGTTTCACGAAAATTGTCATAAATCAGTCAGATGACGTACCAAAGCGGGGCATAGGTAAGAAGGATCCGGTCGACTTAGTTCAGGTGAGGTCGTGCCTCAACCGTTGCGCGGCTGTGACAAGACTCTGGGGCGGCTGTGGTAAAGTGACCTGTGAATTAATTAATGGGAAGGTGTGAAGTACTTTCCCGAGGGTGCCTTCTATTGGCGGAAAATGCAGACCAAGGGCATAGAGGCCGGATGGCTGTCGCCGAGCGTATCTACTAGCGGCAGGACGATGCCAGGTCTGGAATCGGGCTAGATGGGCATGGTCGAGACGTGGGTAGTTGGGCTAGCGGACCAGGCGAACCAGATGATCTCGGATAGTGGATAGCCGAAGGGCAGATTGGTCAGAAGGTACGGGCGAAGGGTCACGAAGGAGGTTGAGTTTCTTAGAGGACGGAAGAGGCACCAGGGTCGGACGTGGAGCTGCCAAGGAAGTGCTAACGCCAGCGGTCAAATGAGCTTAGATGGATGGCCATCCGGCCGATCCGGCTGGGTTCGGTGTACCGGCTGGGCTGGAACCAGCTGGGGTTGGTGTACCGGCCGGGTTGGTACAGCTTGAGTTGGTGTACCGGCCGGGCCGGTACACAAAAGAGCACCCGATCGGAGTTAACCGGGCCACTTCAGGTAAGACACATAACTGTCCAGCCGGGCTATTTGGGGTAGGTTACACAAAACGGAGTATTGGACATAGGGATAATAATCAGTATATGTTTCGCTTTCTTAGACACAAGTCGCTTTCATTGGTTCACAGCAGAGGGCTAACAAGGTCCCCTCTTGCTTCTATTGGTTTGCCCGGGGAAGGTTAAAGTGACCCACCAAAAGTCCCCTGACCAGGAGTCGCTGCGTCGTGTATACTCACCTCAAGTCGCCCGTGTTTTGAACACGGTATATTAAGTATCGGGAAGTGGTAACATTTTGGCCTTCTGTGGAAGATTGTGCAGTTATATTTGGATTCCCCTTTACGTACACGTTTGGATTTACCCTTCATTGTCATTGGTTTGGCTGGCCGATCGATTTTTCTCGGTCCAGCCGTCGCAATATACAAACTTCAAATATATTGCCATTCGAGCTCCCTGGTGAAGATTTCCGCCCAGGAGCTACCCTAGTCCTAACCCTCGTCTCCTTATTCGACGGAATTTACACTTTTCGCCCTAGGGTCTATCAAGAGAGCGCAACCGCCAGTGCTGACGGGTACACAAGGTGAGCTTTTAACATGGATCATCCAAGTCGTCATGACAAAGGTGATGGAAGTGACCGATCCAGCCGGCCGGATCCGGATCGGATCGTGAATCGGATGGACGGAGTAACCCCTCCGACAATCAGCCATCTGGGCCCTTCGTGGGTGTTCGCATCTCAGGAAGAATTTCTGAGACGACTACACCACAAATCCGTGGAAGAAGAAACGGTCGCCGGCATATCACATGAAGTGATCACTACACTAAGTGAAGCGATTTTGCACCTTTTACGGGTAAAGACTTAATCGTCAAGAGCGGTTCTCTTGACCACCGAGCTGTCAATATTATGCTCGATTCTGGAGCCACTATGTAACGTGGTCAAGCCAGGTTTGCTGCAATGTATCCTTTCCGAAGTGACAATTCAAGTTACTCGTTTTGACGGCACTAACACCATCAAGAAAAAGGTGAATAAAGGCGTTGTCAATATATCCTTTGATGGGTATCATTTTTCTGACGTTCCTGTCATTGAGTGGCCAATGAACAATTTCCATGATGTAATTCTGGGCAAACCTTGGTTTACTACACATGAGCCGGTCATCAATTGGCGTACGCATCTCATTTCATTCGACAGTGGTGAGCTCCCACAAGATGACGTGATTGCTCCGGTCCTTATTTCCTCTGCCGAGTTTTCGAAAAAGTTAAAGACCGCCCATTACGAAGAAATTTTTCATATAAAAATTTGTCAGGTTTCCGAAACAGAAGTGCCTTGTGAGCCAAAATTAAAGTCGTTGCTCGATTCATTTACAGATGTCTTTCCGGCCTAACTACCGGATTCACTACCTCCGCATCGTTCAGTGGAGTTTGAGATAAACGGGCGCTCGACCGAGTAATCGTCCACCGTTTCGACTTTCGCAAGTTGAACAAGAAGCCTTACAGAAGTTCATCGAGGAGAATCTTTCCCGGGGGTGGATTGAATTATCGGACTCACCCTGGATGTCGAACATATTTGGCATTCCCAAAATGGACTCAACCACAGGAACCAGTTTGTTGCCCCCAGAATGGGTCCGTTCCGGGAACTCCAATGTTCTGTTACAATGGGTTATTGACTTCCGTTATGCCAACTCCCAGTCAGTTGTACCCAAAATTCCATTGCCGCGAATCGATGAGTTATTCGATAAGATGCAGGGTATGAGCTTTTTCACAGTCATCAACTTGGTCCAAGGTTATCATCAAATGCGTATTCATCCGGATAGCAAGAAGTACACCGCGTTTCGTACGTCTAACGAGACCTATCAATGGTGCGTGGCTCCTATGGGCCTCGCGGGAATGCCTGGCATTTGGTCACGCTTAATGCGTGTTCTTTTCGAAAAATTCCCATTCGTGGTTGTCTATTGGATGACATATGTGTGCTTTCCGTGTCTTATGATGAGCATTTGGAGCATCTAGCTCTCGTTTTTGCCGCCTTACGCACCGAAAAACTCTACGCACACATCGGGAAGTGCAAGTTTGCACGCAAGGAGATCAACGTTTTGGGACATATGGTTTCCGCCAATGGGTTGGCTGTGGATACTACCAAGACGGAGGCAATCGCGAAGTGGCCAACACCGCTCTCCGTCAAAGAGTTACAAAGTTTTCTGGGCCTTGAGGGCTATTATCGCCGCTTTATCCATCAGTTTGCCGACATAGTCCTCCCGTTTAGCCATCTCGTCAAAAAGGATACGCCATGGGTCTGGACCGCTGCACAAGAAGCCTCCTTCTTACGGCTGAAGGATGCCCTCCAAACGACACCTGTGCTGACCTTGCCCAACTTTTCTCGCCCACTTGTTCTGACAACAGATGCGTCCGGGTCGTGTGTTGGGGGGGGGGTTATCCCAATTTCTGGGTGGCCACGATCATTCCATAGCTTCTTATTCCAGAAAGCTGGGCGTGCATGAGCTTAACTGGCCTGCTCACGAAAAGGAGCTCTTTGCCATCAAAGCTGGGTTAGACAAATGGCGTAATTATCTTTACGGTCATCAATTTGATATTTTTACCGACAATAGCGCCAGTTCATGGCTGCTTCACCACCCTAAAGTCTCTCCCAAGCTAGCTTGGTACTTACCACGTTTTCTCAGTATACGTTTACGATACACCACAGTAACGGGGCACTAAACGTCGTAGCTGATGCGCTCTCGCGCCGGCCGGATGATACATTGACAACGACTATCCGCTTTCTCGAATGTGATTCCAATTGTCAACAGCGGGGTTCGCGTTTACGTTGTTCTACCTCGGTGCCACCTCTGCCCCGGGAGGGGTGTGAGGCCATGAAAGTTGCTGCCTTATTGGCAGCGTCATATGTCGAGCTGTCACCAGACGTTTGTAAGATGTTTCAACAAGGTTATAAAAGGGATGCAGAATTCAAAGAGGCATGGTTTCATCCGGAAACTAGTTAACTGTTCGTGAAAAACGATGAGCTATTGTTTTTGCGTTCAGCGAATAAGCTCACGCGCCTTTGCGATCCAAACAACAATCGCTTGAGAACTCAAGTCATATCGGAAGATCATGACTCACCCATAGCTGCTCATCCTGGCTCTCACAGAACATTTTTGCGTGTTGCGCAATGGTATTATTGGAAATCCTTGCACAAAGACATCAAAGAATATGTCAAAACGTGTGAAACCTGTGCACGTAGGAAGAAAAAGAAAAAACAGATTACTCATACCAATTCCAAATCCCGATGCATGTTGGCAAGTAGTGTCCATGGACTTTATCACTGGGCTTCCTCTTTCAAATGGTTTCGATGCCATTTTAACGGTTGTCGATAAGTTTTCAAAACGCACAAAGTATGCAGCGGTGCACGTCAAGGACGATACTCAAAAAACGGCGAAAGTGTATTTTTACAGTGTAGTGCGTCACCATGGTCTTCCAGAAGTCATCATCAGCGACAGAGATAGCAAGTTACCTCAACCTTTTGGAAATCTCTAATGACAACCATTGGCGTTCGGTTAAGTATGACCACCGTCCATCGAGCCCAAGCCGATGGAAAAACAGAACGACAAAATTTAGTCGTCGAAGACGCTCATAGATGCATGATATCATACCATGGCCCCGATTGGACAGAGCACCTGGGAAGTATCGAGTACGCCCATGCTACACTCGTTAGCGCATCGACAGGATACTCTCCCTTCGAAATTGATACGGGAAGGAAAGAACGGACACCATGGGAAAAATCGCTGGAGTAAAAAAATCCCCAAAAGGAGATTGACGTACAAGCTAAAGATTTTGTGGAAGCTCGAGCAAAGATCATCGAGCAATCTCGTAAAAATCTGCTTAAAGCCCAAGCTACGCAAAAGCACTACTATGACCAAAAACGCCGCCTTAATCAAGTCGAATTTAAGGTTGGAGATCTAGTAATGTTGGATACGCGTATAGTATCGTTGAAACACGCCGCCAAAGACATGGAAACAAAACGGGCAAAGTTGGCGGCAAAAAAGATTGGGCCATTCGAGATAAAATAGAGTATAAATCCAAACGTGGCAAGACTCAAGTTACCACAAAGCATGAAGAAGATCAATCCAACATTTAACGTGGATGTGCTGTCAAAATATGAGCCAACGCCCGAGAGATTTCGTAGTCGACCTCTACCGAAAGCGTCCAAATTCGTGGATAACGACACCGCGGATAACCTTCAGGTAATCAAGCGCCTATTGAGGAGAAGTCAGTTTAATCGCCAACCACACTGGCTCGTCCAATGGCATGGAGAAACAGAAGAAGAAGCAAGTTGGGAGAAAGAGAAAAACATTCGCTATGTCTCTCACTGGAAGGATCTCGTCGCCGATTTCAAGCAGCGTCAACGAGAGATCAAATCGGGCAGGATGTCAGGGCCAGTCATTTAGACTGGACCGCATCAGTCATTTTATCTTTGACTTAAAAACCATTCATTTTTCTAATAGCATATTGTATATGGGTTATACTAAAACTAGGTATAACATGTTTGCGCAAGTAGGATAGGCGATACCATTAGGTGTGGGTTACACCAACAAAACTAATGGTTAGGAAAGCTTAAACAAAATTCAGTCTTTAATTTTCCGGCAATCCTCACAGTAGCGCCCTAACATCTACTGAGGTCTACATTCTGCTTTGGTGACTTACTAATGTGGATCATCTCGCTGCTATTCGTTATTTTTGATATAAGGTAAACGAATATAGCCGCTGAGGTCTACATTCTGCTTCGACGACTTACTAGTGTGGATTATCTTACCGCAATTTATTATTTATCAGGTATTCACATAATTTCGCACGAGAACAACAAGCGTTCTCCAGAAAAGTGTTGTCTGGGACTTTTAAGTTTAAGTCACGAAAACGTAAATGGCTGTCATAGTCGATGTCAAACAAATTATCTAGAAGCCTCAGTGATATATCATCTTGCTAGTATTGCTAGCAGTTTTTTAAGAAAACAACAGAAAATAATGTCACTTGTCGCTTATCCTGTAGTCCCCATGTCACGAGATATCCGTGCTCATTTTCATTACTGCTAGCATCTTCCTCTGTGCTTGACTCGGTACTATTCGAAGAGCAGTGTTTTTCTTCACTGCTAGCTTTCCCCTTCAGTCTGAGTTCCTCTCTATTTGGCGACTTGTACGTCTTCTACTTTAAGCTACAACATGAAACTACTTGAAATTCGACTCACGCGGCAGTAGACGCCAATGCGCAACAATGTTTGCCAAAATCTTCTTGTCTGCTGCTGTCTCCTCGGTCCAATTTTTTTTGTCGTTCTTGTAGGTACGAGTACTGGAGTAAGAGTTTTACTCATATAACGCCGTTTTTGTCAATAATAAGGTTATGAACCACTCTGGAAATGTGGCGTTCATGCTGCCCCGATAGTGGTACCAGCAAGTGTCATTGGCTAAAGATCAAAATTGTCTCGTAATCGATCAGCGGGCGGCTACGCATCAGCTGGTGACGCTTCTTTACGTTATGTTAAAAACTAGCGTGGAACCTTCAAAAATTGTGGCCTTAGACAGCGGTACTGCCTCGCGTGACGGCTGTTGCACCTGAATTAAGACACATGAGCATGTTGCAGCTAGTCGTAATGTGGTGAAGTGCTCCAGAAGTTAACGGACTAGTGATGATGGATGCTCGCACCGGATTGGGCAAAATGTTACCCTAAGCCGGATGCCCAGACCGGCCAGGAATAAGATGTAATTTGGGACTGCCCGGCACCCTGGTAGGCGGTCGGGCGGTGCCTGGCTGGAAACCAAGTCGGCGGGCGAGGATAGTCGGATAAATGAGCTGAGCAGACGGAAGGACTATGGAGGTTGGACGGCCGAGGCGCGGATGGCGGACGGCCAAGATGGCGGACTGTTCGTAAGGATGGAGTGGAAGGAGCCCGGAAGAAGAGGATTGTTCTAGTGGAAAGAGTATGCACCGGGATCGTAGGAAGGGCTGCCAAGGGACTGCTAGCGTCAGCGGCCGAGGGGCGCGGATGGGTGGCTATCCGGCCGAGCCGGTCGGGTACAATGTACCATTCGGACTGGTACCATATGGGTTCAGTGTACCGGCCGGGTTGGTACCATTTGGGGTTGGTGTACCGGCCGTACCGGTACACAGAGTCGGAGTTAGCCGGGTTGCGTGGGTAAGGTACATGACTGGTCAGGCGTGTTATTTGAGGTAGGTTACACAAAGGGAGTATTGGACATAGGATAAATCAGTATACGTTTCGCTTTCTTAGACGCAAGTCGCTTTTATTGGTTCACGGCAGAGGGCTAACAAGGTCCCCTCTTGCTGTTATTGGTTTGCCCGGGGAAGGTTAAGTTAACCCACCGGAAGTCCCCTGACCGGGAGTCGCGGCGACTTCGTATACTCACCTCAAGTCGCCCGTGTTTTGAACACGGTATCAAGTATTGGGAAGTGGTGACATTTGGCCTTCTGTGGATACACATTTGGATTCGCCCTTCATTGTTATTGGTTTAGCTGGCCGATCGATTATTCTCGGTCCAGCCGGTACTATACAAACTTCAAGTGTCCTATTGGTTTAGCTGGCCGATCGACTATTCTCGGCCCAGCCGGCACTATACAAAGTTCAAGTATATTACCCAACGAGCTCCCCGGTGACGATTTCCGCCCAGGAGCTACCCCTAGTCCTACACTTCATCTCCCTATTGGACGGATTTACACTTTTCGCCCTAGGGTCCATCAAGAGAGCTAACCACCCAGTACTGACGGGTACACAAGGTGAGCTTTTAACATGCAACATTCGAGCAGTCGCGATCAAGCGGATGGAAGCGACCGATCCAGCCGGCCTCAAGCCGGATCGGATCATGACTCGGATGGACGGAGTACCCCCTCCGGTAGTCAGTCGTCTGGGACCCCCGTGGGTGTTCGCGTCTCAGGAAGATTTTCTGAGAGCGACTACACCACAATGGTGCGCGTGCCCGGATCTCTTGGTGACCCTGGATATCACCGCGAGTCCCTAGCGGGCGAAAGACCTAAACCTGTCAAATTTGTTGACGATGTTGTGTCGGGTGCATTGGGGGAAGGCATATCGCCCCCAATGCTGCTGAAGATGGAAGGATGCGATGGTCGCCTCGGATTGGGGGAGTTCGAGGTTGACATTAAAGAAGAAGTTACTCCCCTAGAGGCTCCGCCGGGGGCGGATTATGGTACTACCTACGGCAGTGCCGGCCGCTACACGGATGGAGCCGGATCGGACTATGGTGCAAGTCGCCATAGTCCGAGGAAGGATCATGGTTCCGACCATGATCCTAACGAACGAATGCATATTTTGGATATAAAAGAAAAGATAAAAGAAGAAAAGCGGAAGTCGGATACGACCGGAGTGGGAAGCCGGCCGGATCGGGACCAAGTCGCGATCTGGCCCCCCTACCCCTAAATAAACCGGATTGGCAAGAATTGGATTATCCGACCTACAAAGACAAACCGAGATTCGAAGAAGAGGAAGAGAAGCAGGACGGCCTATCGACGGATATCGACTTGGAGCGTGCTTTCCATCTTCACGAGTTGGGGCAATTCTTGCGGACGGATAAGGTACTAAAAATAACACGGCCGAAGATCATAGGCGGATTGAAAGGTCCCGTCTCTCCCCCAACTCTCTCAGACGGCCACGTGTCCCTCATTAGAGGACTATTCGACCAACTCAAACAAGCCGGCATTAACACCGGCGTGTTTGATCCGAACGAGTTGTTTGATCTGAAGATGGACAAGTTGAAGGAGGCGTCCAGCGCCCTGCACGACCACTTGGTACCGCTAGTGGTTTGCTCGCCGCCGTCGAAAAAGATGACAGCTACGACTGGAGTGGCGCCGTCCACGCCGCCGGCGACAAGCAAACCAGCCGGTATACACTCAGGCTCTTCGCAGTACGAGTCTGCCCCTTCGGAAGCGGACTCATCGGATTCATCGGTGGGTATCACTCGCATGACGCTTGGCCCAAGGGGAGCAGCACGTGTGGCGACAGCCGTGAGACTTGGAGGACGTGAGGATCCGGGTACGCCCGAGCGGAAGAACGCCGGCCAGTACAGCGTACGGGCCTGGCGGACAGCGACGGCGGATCCAGAACCGAAGAAGGAAGACGAGGACGCGGATGGGCGGATTAAGAAAGAATTCCAATCTAGCAGCCCAGCTGCCCCTCAAGTCGCCCCTCAAGCCGCCCCTCAAGTCGCCCCTCAAGTCGCTCCTCAGGTGCCGGATCACCTGCAAAACATGTTCTCGGCGATGATGGAGCGATACTTGGAAGAGCAACGTCGGCTGAGCGCCAGCCGCGGCAGTCCGAAGTCACCGGACCAGCCCGCTCGTCGTGGAACACAGGCCCCCGAACCAGTCCAGTACTATGCGAGGGAGCCGAGTGATGAAGATATGGAGTCGGTGCAGTCCAAGCAAAGTGAACCCCATGCCGCCCCGCCGAGCCGTCAGACAGGTCGCCGGACCGGACGTCGGCCAACGAACAGGAAGCTGTCTCTCAGCGACGTGGATATGGAATCCGTCAGGTCGGCCAAGTACCATTACGATCCGGATGACCTGGATCTGGGGATGTCCCGCCAAGCCCATATGGCTTCGGCCCAAGCGTTTGACGCGGATTCAGGAGCGATCACGAGGGTGCGAATGTCGGCCACGTCCGAGCTGAAAGACTTCACCGGACGCGACGCGGACGTGGACCAGGCCGAGGATGGTTGAGCAAGACGAAGTCGGCATTTCTCAGAGACCGGACGTCGGACTATGAGAAATGCCTGATCTTCGGGGATTTGATGAAGGGCCCGGCGAAACACTGGATCCAACAACTCAGCCGGGAAACCCGAGGAAATTGGAGGGGATTGGCCGGTGCGTTCGAGGAGCAATACTGCGGAGCTGGAATGTCAGCGGCGCGACAATATTTCCACTCCAAGAAGCGACCGGATGAGACCCCCCTGGAGTATCTCCATCGTTTAAATGTCGCTGGCATGAGAGCGGATATTCCCGTTAAAGAAGACACCAGCCGGTCAGAAGCTGCCCGTGAACACGTGGAACTTTTTATCAGCACGTTGGACGATCGGGAGCTGGCAAACCAGCTGGCGTTACTGGGGGTGAAGAATACGACGGAGCTGGAAGTGACGTTGCACACGTACCTAAGGGCGAAGAAGCAAGGCCCCAAGGCGGCAGTTGGAACCGGCCGTTTCAAGTCCCGATTTAACGCGGAGCAAGGAGGCCGGCCACCATCTACCAGGACGGCCCGAGCCGTCCGCATGGTCGCCCGAGAGTCAGACGCGACTAGCTCGGAAGAGGAGTATCAGCGATCTGGGGGCGAGTCTGAGGAGGAACAGTATCGGTACCTTTTCTCGGCAGAAGCCAGTCAGCCGTCCAGGCTGCCAGCTGATTCTGGTCAGTCGAAGAGTTTTCCGGCTCGAGCTGACCAGGATTACCCTAGGCGCAAGTGCACCCACTGTGGGTCCATCAAGCATGACGACCGGAGCTGCTGGAAGCGGCTGACGTGCAAGAAGTGCGAGAGGAAGGGACACCCGGCGGAACACTGTCTGTTCACGTGTAAGGCTTGCGGGGAGGTGCATGAGGCGGGACTGTGCCCAATGGAAGAATTCTACAACCTGTTGAAGAAGTGGTACGTCCCGACCAAGCATGCTGGAATGCTGCCGCCCGGAGCGGAAAAGATGTTAAACTAGATCGCTCGCCAGGTTGGAATCTGGTTCGAGCCGAGCGGTCTAGTGTTAGTATCTATGCATATGTCGGTAAAGAGGATAATCAAGAAGCAAAGCAAAGGATAACCGACAATACATGTAAGTTTGACGATTACGTCACCCGGTCCCCGGCCGGTACGGCTGACCCCTTCCTGGTGAGCAGTATACGGACGGATGAGTATTCCCGGTCTGAAGTGCGAATGGAATTGAACTTGTTACCTGGCGAGTCGCGAGGTTATTGGAAGTATCACTCGCCGGATAAATGGTTCAAGCAGGCCAAGGCGGATGGAAAAATCAATAACCAGAAAGCGACCATGTTGTTCGACTCTGGCGCAGAAGTGTCTATCGTAGACACCACCTTTGCTCGTAAGGTGGGGTGTGAGATAGACGAGACGAAGCGGCAGGAATGTATAGGCATTGGAGAAAGTTCGTACATGACCCAAGGAAGGACAAGAGTCAAGATTACGTTAGCTGGGTCGTTGGTATATTACTTTACCGCCTGGGTAGGCAAGCTGGCCGGGCAGGATGCAATTTTGGGCATGGATTTTATGGTCCCGGCCGGTATACGGCTGGACTTATCGCATGGAACATTGACGTTGCCGGACGAGGTACAGATCCAACTGGCCGGCCGGCGGCCCTTATACGGCGCCTACGTCCAGTTCCTCAAGCTAGGTCAGTTTGTAACGGTGCCAGTGGGAAAGGCGGTGGAAGTAATGTTACGACCGCACGACCGACGGAGTAAGTTATGGCTGACAAGGGGCGAGTGCTGGGTACCATCTGTGGTTAAAGGGAGTGGTCATCTCAACTTCATAAGCGTGACCAACATCTCTGAAAAACCCCTCACCTTGCATGAAGATGTGATTATTGGAATGTGGCTGGCCGAGGATAAAGTGCCCCGCCGGCCGGGCTATGTCACTGTTGGCTCAAGACGCTATATCGAGTGGCAAAACCTGGCTTTTCAGGCAACCACCGATCTTGTCAGCGAAGAGGAAGAATTAGAAGAGGACCAGACTCCGATGGTGGATAAACCCGAGTACCGGACCCCTTCTAAAATATTGACGCGGAGCCGGCCGTCGCCGGATCCGGCTGAATGCATTGACCGAAGCTACGCCCCGATCGCGGAACTGGTTTTGCCCACTCGGAGGGAGACGGACGAACGACAGGGTCGGGAGAAAGGACCAAGCAGGGTTGCATATACGGTCAGCCCCGATGACGGTTGTGACGACCGAAGTGAAGTCGGATCGGCCCAGCCGGCCGAGCAGAATCCCGAAGCAGCCGAAGCCGATCAAGTCTGCATTCATGAAGGGGGCGAACTATATGTTGAAGGCATGGAAGAACAGATGGCGGTGCTACCTGAGGTGACCCCCTGCCCCCCAGCAGTCACTATCGACGATCTACAAGTGGGAGACCCGGATGTGAACACCCCGGAGGAGATCAGCAGGTTGAAGGATATTATATGGAAAAGACGACATCTGTTGATCGGACCAGGGAACGCACTTCCTCCGGCCGCCCATGGGGCGGTTTGTGATATCGATGTGGGAGGTGCCAAGCCGGTAGCACAGAGATGCCGAAGAGTCGCCCCCCAGTATCGGGAAAAGCTGTCAGAGCTTATCAAGGGTTTGCTGGCCACCAAGATAATTCAGCCGTCCACCTCGCCATGGGCTTCGCCCATCGTAATTATCATTAAGAAGAATGGGGTGGATATAAGGTTGTGCATCGATTACCGGCTGGTGAACCGGCTGACTAAGCTGATGATTTATCCGATGCCGCTGATAAACGACCTGCTGGAGGACCTGGATAAAGTTTTGTGGTATTGCTCACTGGACATGGCCAGTGGATTCTGGGTGGTCTCTATGACCGATCGTGCACGGGAGATCTCTGCATTCGTGACGCCTTTCGGGTTGTTCGAGTGGAACCGGATGCCGTTCGGTCTGAAGAATGCTCCGCAGATTTATCAACGGCTGATAGATAACGCGCTGTACGGACACTTCAAGATCAAGGCGGATCAAGATCCGGCTCTGGTCGGGGATGTGTTCGCCGAAGGTGACCCGGACCCCGACCCAAAACCTTCAGTTTTGGGGCGGCGGTCTTACATTGATGACATTCTCGTTACGGCAACTACCTGGGATTTATTGTGTGACAAAGTGGAGAAGTTGATGATTACGTGTGAAAAGTGGAATCTTTCGATTAGTGTGGTTAAGAGTTTCTGGGGAAAGACTAAGGTGACCTATCTGGGTCATCAAGTGTCGATTGCCGGATTGGAGGCTAACCCGAAGGATTTGGAGTCCTTGAGTAATCTGCCTTTCCCGCGATCCCTAAAGGCTATGCAATCCTTTTTGGGCAGCCTGAATTATTACAGTCGGTTCATCGAGGATTTTGCAGTCTATGCGGCGGTCTTGTATGAGTTGCGGGAGGTGGATTACCATAAGCTGAGAGAGCAGGATAGGCAAGCGGAGACGCAGGCCGGGCCGGCAATTTCAGCCAATGAGGAAGCGCCCTTTTTGAGTATTTCAGCCAATGGGGAAGCGCCCTTTTCAGGAATTTCGGCCAATGAGGAAGCGCCCTTTTCGGGTAGTTCAGCCAATGGGGAAGCGCCTTTGTCTGCCCAGACAAGCGACCGGCCGCCGAACCCTGACGCAGCCGGCCCGGACGACCACATGACCCGAGCGATGGTGGCCTTCGGCATGCTAAAAGCGAAGATGGCGACCACACCGGTCCTGAAACATTTCGATGTTAACAAGACTCCGGTGGTCATCATCTACGCTAACAAGTGGGCCATCTCGGCCGCTCTCGTGCAAGATCATGATGGAGTGTACTGTCCCGTGACCTTCACCAGCCGGACCCTGAAGGTTAATGAAGTTAATTACGGATTGGTGGATAAAGAAGTTCTGGCTCTATTACGGATCTTGGATGTGTGTTATACTATGCTGGTGTCTCGGACTATCAAAGTACTATCCAGACGGTCGACCCTATCATGGCTCCTGACGGCGAATGGGATTGATGGCCGGCTGGGGAGATGGGCGGCTCTGCTGTCTCAGTGGTCCCTCGAAGTGATTAAGTGTACTAAGGGGGAAGAGGAAATACTGGGCACATTGGCTGCCAGCATTACCCCCAGGGCAGAAGTGGAGGAAGCACTGATAGCGATCGCACCTCGGAAGCAGCCTCGACAAACTATTGTATTGCCGCCGCCAACAGTGGGACCCACGGAGGAACTAATGGTTTTGAGTTTCGATGGGTCGGCGAGTGTAAAGAAAGGGGTCGGAGCCTATAGTGCCATTTTGTGGAAGCTGCCCGAATGGAAGGCGATCGCGGCCGCCTCGGATTTCACGCCTGGCATCACGGTGAACGAAGCGGAGTATAGGGGACTGCTGCTTTCTCTAGATCTGTTGGCTGGCCGGACACAGGGGCGGATCATCATATGCGGTGATTCCAACCTAGTGATCCGACAAATCACCGGAGAGATAGATTGCAAGGCGCCGCGGCTGAGACTGCTAAATGATCGGGTTATGTCCGCCTTGCGGAGGTGGCCGGAACACGAATTGCTGCACGTCAAACGAGACTGGAATAAGAGCGCGGATCACTTGGCCACGCTGGCCATGCGCGACAACGTGGGGGTAACGGTTTCCGATCCGGCTCTGTTATCAGACCTGACGGAGATCAACCGGTTGCCCGAGATCATCCATCCAGCCAACACGGAAGAGACAATCCGGGTGAACGCCGTCACCCGATCGCAGAAGCGTCGTTCTTCAGCCGATGGCCCACTATCCCCAGAAACAATGACCGAGGGGATAGTTCAACAGTTGCGAGCAGAGCGGATTCTCCAAGCGCAGAACGAGGAAGCGTGGATAGTGGATCTCAAGGCGTACCTTAACGGAGAAGTGAATAAATTGACCGCCGAACAAGCTAAGGAATGTTTCAAGTTGGCCCCGGATTACGAAGTGGACGAAAACGGGCTACTGTTCTTCTATCGAGACGCCGACCAGCCGGAGATCGAGAGAGATAGATCAGCTCGGCTAGTCGTACCCGCTACTCTACAGCCGGATATTCTCCATCATTACCATGTGAGCTTGGAAGGGGGGCATCAAGGAATCGGCCGGACATATCACAAGGTCAAGACACATTTCCACTGGCGGGGGCTTTACCGTAGCGTTCAGGCCTACGTGGGGAGCTGTCCAGATTGCGAAACCGGGAAAGGTCGGCCGACCATCAGAGGACGGTCGCCTGGCAACATACAGGCCACTTATCCGTTTCAAGTTATCGCGATGGACCATATCCCGTCCTTACCCAAATCTCGAAATGGGTATACGGAGCTGCTGATCTGGACGGATTTGTTTACCGGGCTGGTTATAGCAAAGGCCAGTTCCACCCGTACCGCCCAACAGGTTGCGCAAAGTTACGAAGAATGTGTGTTCAGGCGTTTCGGGGCGAGCGAGGTCATCCGGCACGATAGGGAGCCCGGATTTATGGCAGACGTATTCCGAGCTTTCAGTAAGATCCTAGGACAGAAGCAGAGCGCCACCATGGCTTACCGCCCGCAGGCGAATGGAAAGGCTGAAAGGATGGTCCAGACCCTAACCAGAGCCCTCAAGATGTACGTGGTGGAGGCGGACCAATGCGACTGGGACGAATATGCCGAGAGACTGGTTTTTGCTCTCAACTCGTCGTACGACCGGGTAAGGGGCGACACCCCTTTTTATCTGGCTTACGGATGGGATCCCCGATCCACTTTGGAAGCCGCCATACCAATAGGGTGCACCAGAAGCCGGGACAGAGACGCTCGCCGCTGGAGGATGGGAGTGCAACGCCACTACTCACTGGCGAGGGAACAAGTAAACGAACGTCTCCGACAAGCAATCAAGGATCGCGCCGACCAAAACAACGACCGCGCCGGGGAACACGGCATTGAGCCCGGCGCCCGGGTGTGGCTGTATCTGGATCGGGTCAAGGAAGGCTATGCGCGGAAGCTGGCGCATATGTGGCATGGCCCCTTCCGAGTGGCAGAACTGGTCGGGGATCATGCAGTTAAGCTGGTCACGGCCGGTACGGAATACAGCGTTTTCCCGATAGTACATGTCTCCAAGTTGAAGTTGGCGAAGCACTTCCCGGACCGCCCGAATATACGCCTTGCAGGGGAAAATGACCGGTTAGATTTCGATGAAGCTCTGCTGCCGGAAGACAGTTGGGACAAGCCGTTAGACCCGGACGAGTACGAGGTAGAAGAAATTTTGGACGTCCGGAACGGACGGAAAACCCGGTTTGGGCGGATTCACAGGGAGTTTCTCGTGCAGTGGAAAAATTGCGAGGAGCAGTCGTGGGTGGACGAGCTAGACTTAAATTGCGGAGCTTTAATGAGAGAGTTTGACCGCCGGCGGACTAGCCGGAATCGCTTCGGAGTTATGCAGACCCACGAAGAAGGTGGGACAGAGAACTAGTCCGCCCGGCCCCAGGGCAACAGGCACGGCCGGACCAGATAACACCACTCAGCCGAGTAATCGGTGGATGGAGCTAGTCGGGTCCGATCGGTCTTTTTTCGGAGTTATCTTCGAATCAGTATGGTGCCGGATGGAAGGGTTTTCCGGAGTTGTCTTCGATTCATATGGTGCCGGATGGATGGTTTTCCGGAGTTCTTCGATTCAGTATGGTGCCGGATGGAGTGGTTTTCCGGAGTTGTCTTCGATTCAGTATGGTGCCGGATGGAGTGGTTTTCCGGAGTTGTCTTCGATTCAGTATGGTGCCGGATGGGAGAAGTCAGACGAAGAAGATGAGCAAGCGGTTTCTTACGTAAAAAATGGAAAGAAAAGTGTATTATCGAGGTTAACAGCCAGTAACAAATAAAGAAGACGATGTATGCAAGGCTAGCCTCGGGGACACCCTTGACGAAGCTCAGCGAAACTTGTTCCGGAGTCGGGGTACGCGCAGGCCAGGGTGACGATCGGGATCCTGCCGAAACTGGTTACGCCATGGATCTTGTTGGTCGAGCGCATCGAGAGAAGCTTGGAGAGTGGGAGCCTGACACTTGCCCAAACCTGGATACCAAGTCCCGCCTTCGGCCGAGATCCCGCTCTTCTCCACGCGGCGGTTGGCCAGATGTAGCATGATCGGGTGGAGGAAAATGTCCAGGTCGCAGTGGCCGCGTTGGATTCCATCGACCACGAAGTTGCAGACCTTAGCCCAGCCTTCAGTCGCGCGTTTGCGACGGTTCTTGCGGTCGATCCAGTACTTGGCTAGCTCGGGAGATTCGCGCCCGGCGGCAACAGAAATGCAAAGGTGATGAGTTGACTCCCAGATGGATTGTCCATGCCGGGAGAGGTACTCCTTGCAGACTTCCCGCAATTCCGCGAACCAGCCAGCACGAGGCAGGCCGATGTCCGGCATCTCTGTCGCCAGTATGGCCCAAGGCTCCTGTGACAGAATTGCGTTCAGCGGCCCAATCGCCACAAGCTTGGCATTCCAGTCCTCGGCCTTGGGCACGGCGAGGGCCGGTGGGAATATCCACAGCGGCGGACGAGTCAACGACTTGGTGACCAAGGCGCCAGTGAGGTCTTGGATACGCAGACCTTCCAACTGCACCTTTGACCAAGGGACCGCCGCGGCCAGTTCGAGGGCCGTCATGACCTTCCGGCGGGGAATCCACAACGGAGGAGACTCCTCCGAGGATTCCTTGGACTCGTTCTCGTCGAAGGCGAAGGGGTCTGGGGAAGGTAATTCCTCGAGGTCCTCGGTGGTAGCCTCGTCAGAATCCAACCCCGATAGGCCAGACGCTTCTCCTCCATCAGGAGAGGCGGTGGATGGGCCTTGGGGGTCATGAGGGGAAACGCCAAGGAGAGCCGGAGTAGTCGGAGCCTCCGACGAAGATCTGGCAGCGCGAGAACGACGGGGGGACTTTCCTGAAGCCGGCGGAGCCGACATCGAAGTGGGCCTAGGACCCGGCCCGCTCTCCCCATGGACTAGAGCCGCGCTCACCGGCGCGGCGGACCGTTTGGGCCGTTTGGCTGCCACGGGGCCTTGAAGCGACGCAACCCGACTGGATCGGCGCTTGCCTTTGTGCCCAGGCGGATCTTCAGTGGACAGGGGAGAAGCCGCCTGCTGGTTGACTGGCGCTGGCGGCGGGTTAGGGTCCTGGGTAGTATTCCAAATCCGTAAGCGAGAAACTTTTCCCGTATCACCAGTCGCTGGACCGGGGGCGGGAGTTCCCGCGTCAGACGTCTGAACGGCCGCGGCGGAATTAGCAGCTGACGGAAGAAGGGGCGTGGCGGAAGCGGCCTGACCAGGGTCCCGCGGACAGGCCAATTCAAGGAGGTGCCTGATAGCCTCCCGGATGGGAGCAGGACCCTTCATGAGACCTCTCACCCGGGATGCCGAAGCTGCTAGACGAGCCCGATCTTCCTGGAGAGAAGAAAAGCAATCCGCACGCTCTTCCGCAAGCCGAGTGAACGCCTCCCGGGCGTCACACACTCCCGATTGGGTTTCAGCGTATGCGGCCTCAAGCTCCCGGACCCGGCGCTTAAGGTCGGCCGATGCATCGGCCGATTGGTATAGCGCCTTCTGGTACTTGGTTAGCTTCTTAGCAAGACGGATCCGGCGAACCTCCAACTTGCCCAGTTCCTGCTGCGCACCTTCCAACCGTTGGGAGAGCTTGATATAGCCGTCGTAGCGCGTCGTCAACTCACGCGCAGTCTGGAAAGACTCGATCATCAAGACACGGAGGTTCATGACGTTTTGGTCTAAGAGCATACACGGAGTGAATGAGTGGGAGGCGAACCCGAACAAGCGGAAGGTACTTACTTTGGATTTTCAAGGCAGCCATGACTTTCTGGTTTTGGACACGCTGTGAGTCCGACTGTTTTCGGAGGCGATCTCTCGCTTGGAGAAGGTCGGCGTTCTCGTTTTCCAGCTGGCCAATCCGGTCGCGAGACTGAAAAGCCGCTAGGACTTCCCGGACCCGAGATTCGTCTGCTTGCTGGCTAGCCAGCCGGGCGGTCGCTGCTAAATCGGTGTTCGCTTGCTCTAGACTGGCCACGCGAGCGGTCAACGCAGCGACTTGAGCTTGCAGAGCGGCCAGGTCAGGTTGCCCGGGGCGATGCTCTGGGCCGGCCTGATGAGCATCCGGTCCTACGGCCGATAGCTGGGTATTGACTGGGGAGTGGCCCGGCACAGGAGCAATGGGGGCGTCGTTACGATCAGACATAGAGGCGTGGAAAATCGAAGTGTGGGAAATGTGATGAGCGCGTGCCTCAACCGTTGTGCGGCTGCGACAAGGCTCAGGGGCGGCTGTGGTGAAGTGCTCCAGAAGTTAACGGACTAGTGATGATGGATGCTCGCACCGGATTGGCCAAAATGTTACCCTAAGCCGGATGCCCAGACCGGCCAGGAATAAGATGTAATTTGGGACTGCCCGGCACCCTGGTAGGCGGTCGGGCGGTGCCTGGCTGGAAACCAAGTCGGCGGGCGAGGATAGTCGGATAAGCGGGCTAAGCAGACGGCAGGACTATGGAGGTTTGACGGCCGAGGCGCGGATGGCGGACGGCCAAGATGGCGGACTGTTCGTAAGGATGGAGTGGAAGGAGCTCGGAAGAAGAGGATTGTTCTAGTGGAAAGGGTATGCACCGGGATCGTAGGAGGGGCTGCCAAGGGACTGCTAGCGTCGGCGGCCGAGGGGCGCGGATGGGTGGCTATCCGGCCGAGCCGGTCGGGTACAATGTACCATTCGGACTGGTACCATATGGGTTCAGTGTACCGGCCGGGTTGGTACCATTTGGGGTTGGTGTACCGGCCGTACCGGTACACAGAGTCGGAGTTAGCCGGGTTGCGTGGGTAAGGTACATGACTGGTCAGGCGTGTTATTTGAGGTAGGTTACACAAAGGGAGTATTGGACATAGGATAAATCAGTATACGTTTCGCTTTCTTAGACGCAAGTCGCTTTTATTGGTTCACGGCAGAGGGCTAACAAGGTCCCCTCTTGCTGTTATTGGTTTGCCCGGGGAAGGTTAAGTTAACCCACCGGAAGTCCCCTGACCGGGAGTCGCGGCGACTTCGTATACTCACCTCAAGTCGCCCGTGTTTTGAACACGGTATCAAGTATTGGAAGTGGTGACATTTGGCCTTCTGTGGATACACATTTGGATTCGCCCTTCATTGTTATTGGTTTAGCTGGCCGATCGATTATTCTCGGTCCAGCCGGTACTATACAAACTTCAAGTGTCCTATTGGTTTAGCTGGCCGATCGACTATTCTCGGCCCAGCCGGCACTATACAAAGTTCAAGTATATTACCCAACGAGCTCCCCGGTGACGATTTCCGCCCAGGAGCTACCCCTAGTCCTACACTTCATCTCCCTATTGGACGGATTTACACTTTTCCCCCTAGGGTCCATCAAGAGAGCTAACCACCCAGTACTGACGGGTACACAAGGTGAGCTTTTAACATGCAACATTCGAGCAGTCGCGATCAAGCGGATGGAAGCGACCGATCCAGCCGGCCTCAAGCCCGATCGGATCATGACTCGGATGGACGGAGTACCCCCTCCGGTAGTCAGTCGTCTGGGACCCCCGTGGGTGTTCGCGTCTCAGGAAGATTTTCT
>MIQA02017087.1:0-11888 GCA_001887855.2 Sclerospora graminicola
GGTGTAACAGGGCTGCTGTTACGCGGCTTACACTGTAACTTGCAATGAGGAAGCGTGCAAATTGTGTAGGACCAAATGTAATTTGGTCCTCCTTAGTTTACTTTAAATAAACCTAGGTAGATAAGTAATTAATGTATTAACTAATTATCGATTAAGTATATATTAATATATATACACTTAAGACGTGAGTGCTAGAAGGTAAGTTTAAGAGTGAATATATTTATGAGTGGTTAAGAGCTAACTAGTATAATTAGACCTAGACTAATCATAGTAACATGTAGTATAAAACTGATCTAATGATATTTTTATCATTAGATGACTTGTCAGATTCAATTATATCAGAATCTGTTCTCAAAGGTGGATTATGACAACTTATAATCCAATATTCACAATTTCATGTATTACGACTGAAATTGAACTGTGATATTTCTATTCAAATATCACTTATGTAATGGTACCCCATTACATAACCCCCCACTCAAGCTGGTTGGCCAATAATATATTGTAATATTGGCCAATCGAGTGGTGGCACTTGTTGGTCATAACGATATTCAGTTATAACTCATCTTGACCAAAAGTAATCTAATGATCAGCAAACGCAGCGGCGCTCTTACGGGCACTGCCGATACTTCGAAAACAGACATCACCTCTGCATCGCGTGCGGAGGTGTCGTCGAATGCCGACGCTTCGAACGTAGCGTCGAGGCGCAAGGCAACTTCACAAGACCGCTTGTCTCTCGTGGCAGACGCTGTGGAAGCAGTGTCTAAGCGAGGGCGGGGAGACGTCGCGAATGCAGCGTCTTCCGCGTCTCCACCTGCCGCAAGGCGGGTGTCAAAGAAGAAATTTAACGACATCTTCGGAGAGTCATCTGACTCCGAGCATGAGGGCAAGGACGACATCGTCCCTGTCCACAACTCTAGTGGGGTTAAGACCACTAGGACTGCTTCGCCGTTAAGTGATGGCGAAGTGGCTTCTGACGCCGTCGATTACGACAGCGACAATTCGATGAGGCGGTGGCATGCGGAACGTAGGGCCCCTCCTGGACCTCGTCATTCGCCAGGTCGTAGCGAGGACGACTTCGAGGTGGTAGGTGGTGCCCCACCCGCCAAGAAACATCGTGCGGAAGCGGCTTACACTGCTTCCGATTCACTGTGTCGTGTGGAACGTTATGTTCCGTACGAAGTGGGGTTTTGGACCCCCGCATGGGCTCTTGCCTATGATAGTGGTGGGCATGTAAAACGTGATTGTCAATACCCACTTTTTGACATTAATGCCCTTGACGATTGCGAGGACCTACGCAACCGTCATTTCGATCGTAGTACTGACAATAGACGTCGGTACTTCATCGACCTCTTCTACCAGGCTCGTCACTACACGAACCGGAAAGGGTCGCAAAAGAATAAGGACGACAAAGACGCCCTTACTCAGAGTTGGAATGCCTTTGTTGAGATTACAACAAAGATCCCGACGAGTATGTGAAGAAGGTTCACGCAAACCGCGAGCGCTTCTTAAAGTACTCGATCACAGGTAAAATGGAGTATGTCCATTTCACTTGTATCAAAGAGGGTTTCTCTTGTGGGGTTCCTTCGAGCATGAAGTGCCCGTGTTGTCCCCCTGGAGCTCCTCGTCTGACCGAAAAGGAGCTTAGAGGGTACCGAGGTTTCTCAGTACCCGCTGAAGTTAAGTGCTATGTCGACACTCTTAAGGCATCGGAAGCTGCTTCGCAGGCATCAGCACCTAGTGTGGGCGTGCCGCCATCATCAACACTTAGTGTTGACGCTTCTTTTGAGTTCGAGGAGAAGTATCCTTCTCGAACTCACGCAGGAGGTCAGGGGCATCCGCCCTCAACACCTCGATCGGTTCCCAAGAGTCAAATTCTTGGGAATAACCCAGCCAACGCACCAAGTACTCGGTACGCTGCCCCTTCTTATAGGGAACCGAGCGCTTCGAAAGCAAGCGCTCGAGAATGTAGCGCTTGTTCCCCTGACTGTCAATCAGGGGCGGCGGGGGTTGATAATTCCCTCGGCGCTGTTGTTGCGGCGCATGGCCATCAGGTCCGCATCCTTGAGAAGCGCTGTGACGCTTTGAGCGAGGACAAGTGCCACTCGATGAAAACGTATCGTTATCATCGGGACGAGATTCGTGATATTCTCGATGCGCAAGTTGTGATGCAGAAGAAGAGTGATCTTCTGATGCTTGACGTTGATCGTCTAAAGTCGGAGGTGGAAACTCTCCAAGCTCTCCAGGCTTCCCACCAGCGGCTGGAGGCCGACTACAAGTCTCTCTTGGGAGACTTGAAGAAGCACGGCATTCGCCGTGGTGATGCGACTCGTCCGTAGACGATCGGTATGGTTTGAGTCTCCCAACGTAAAACGTTGGGTGGAGGCGCATGGCCGCGGGAATGTCTAAGGTATAGGCATTCTCTTTAACACCTTGGACCTTAAAGGGCCCAATGAATTTAGGGAGCAACTTCCGTGTAGGGAAGTTGCTTATTGCATGTGTAGGTAGATTAGTTGTAGATAACATGACTAATTCACCTTTTTCAAAAGAATTTGTGTTCTTCCGTCCATTTTTGTCTGCATTCTGCTTCTGCTTATCAAAAGCGGAAGCAAGCGCGTCTTTCACATAGCGTATTACAGCTTGACGCTGTAATACGAATTCTTCTACTGCTTTGTTGGCAGTGGATGGGTTGTTTTCAGTGTCTGCAGCCATTGCTGCCGACACATATTCCGCATAAGCGGTTTCGGTTTCCGAAACTGCTTGAGTTTCTTCTGTAGTAACCGTTGAAGACTCATCAGTTTCTTCACAAGTTTCAGCTGCAGCTTTTGTATCGACTCGCTTTGAATTTGAGCGGGTCCCTCCCCCACTTAAATTTGGCGTACCGCCAAGTAAAGCCGGGGTTCGTGGATGCCGTAAGGCATTCACGTAAAACGGTGTGTGCTTGGTAGAAGCATGCACCGAGTTGTTTATAGCAAACTTAGTGAGTGGTAAATAATCACTCCACTGCTCGAAGGCATGCGCATAAGAACGCAGCATGTCGCCGAGAACGCGGTTAACGCGCTCAGTCTGCCCATCCGTTTCCGGATGGTCCGCGGTTGACATCCTTAACTGCGTGCCCAATAATGAGAACGTTTCTTGCCAGAAATGCCCTGTAAATCTTGGATCACGATCCGAGACTATGTTTTCCGGCATTCCGTGTAAACGGAATACCGTGTCAACGAATATCCGCGCCGTTTGCGCAGCGGTGACATTCGCTGATACTGCAGCAAGATGAACCATCTTACTGAAACGGTCTACAAAGACCACAATGCCTGTTTTCCGACTGTGATCAGCCGGAAGACCAAAGATAAAATCCATGGAAATGGACTTCCAACACTCTGTCGGAACCGGCAGAGATTGGAGGGGAGCCTGCGCGGACTGTGCGGGCTTGACGCGCTGGCATATCTCGCAAGCGCGGACGTATTTACGTACCCATTTATATTGGTTACGCCAGTAGAAATCGCGTGCGAGAGAAGCATACGTCTTCTCTCGGCCTTGATGCCCCGAGATCGGTGCATCATGGTACTCAAACAAAATTTGATGTTTGAGATCATCGTCGTTTGGAACGACAATGCGATTAACATCATTTTGGTCTGTGCTGTAAAGCAACAGACCATCGTGCAATTGATAACGATGCACGCATGCGCGAAGGAACTCTGGAAGTTCCTTGCGCTTCCGATCTGACTGATCACTCAAGTAATCGATCAGTAGGCGAGTTTCCTCGTCTGTCTCGTACGCTTGACGTATTTGTCGCACAAGCGGCGACGACAGATCGGTGCAACGTACTGCGTTTGCACTGGTTGCTTCGGTTACGGACGGTTTCGTATCGTAATCGGGGCGTCGTGATAGCGCATCCGCTACCACGTTCAGCTTTCCCGGTTTATACTCAACCGTGAAGTTGTATTCCGCAAAGAATGACAGCCAACGTGCCATTCTTTGAGAGATGTGCGGCGAATTCACGGCCGTGCGTAGCGACGCATGGTCCGTGTAAGCCACGAAGGGTCTATCTCCTAAGAGATAGATCCTAAACTTCGCCAGTGCATACTTCATGGCAAGGAGTTCCTTGTCATGCACCGGATAGTTGCGTTCGGCTGGGCGCAGCTGACGCGATTGGTAATAAATCACGCGATCCCGATCATCGTGATCACGCTGCATCAAGGCGCAGCCGATGGCGAAATCGCTCGCGTCGCAAACGACGTGGAACGGTCGCTCGTTATCGGCTATTGCCAAAACGGGAGCCTCAGTCAAGCTACGCTTGACTGCATCAAACGCATCTTGGCACTGGGTATTCCAGCGCCATTCGACATCTTTCTTTAATAATTGAGAAAGAGGTCGGATCAGACCGGCATAGTTGCACGAATATTTGTGCAAGTATGTCGCCAGTCCGAGGAACTTTCGAAGTTCCTTGACGTTATTTGGCGGAGGCCATTCAACGATCACCCTGATCTTTTCTGGATCGGGGCGTACCCCATTCTTGCCTACAAAGCAGCCAAGAACGGGTATCTCGGGTGCACCAAAGGTGCACTTCTTTAAGTTCGCATAGAGCTTGTGCTTGCGCACAAGCTCTAACACCTGACGTAGATGTTCTTTATGAATGTCTACATCAGTTTTGCCATGTTCAGCCTTGCTATGGATGAACACATCATCAAAGTAGCTCGGTGCGAATTCTCGCACCGGGCGCAATAGATGTGTAACGCATCTGTTGAAAGTAGCAGGGGCATTTCGAAGCCCCTGTGGCATCACAAGCCACTCCCAAAGCATACCGCTTGGGGTGCTTACAGCCGTGAGAGAAATATCTTTCTCACGCATAAGGATTTGGTAGAAACCATCCCTTAAGTCGAGAGCACTGAAAACGGTGCTCCCGCTCATGCCATCGATGATGACGTCTTTCCTCGGTATCGGCGTTTGCGCCGGTACCGTTGCTGCGTTCAGCTTATTGAAAGCGTGAACGATTCTCCACCCACCAGTGGACTTCTTAACACAAAAGGTGGGGCTGGAGTGCGGAGAGGTAGACTCTCGCACATGTCCCGCCTTACGACGAGTTTCGAAGAACTCATCGATTGCTTTAACTTGATCGCGCGGCAATGGCCATTGCCGCGTGACACAGTACTTCGTGCCGGGGACGAGATCAATTTCGTGTCTCGTTCCCTGATCCTTGGGAAGCTCACAAGGTACTTCTTCTGGGAATACGTCAGCGTATTCCTAAAGTACTTCGTAGTACGGGGAAGTCGCTTTAAGCGACTCCCAGCTCTGCGCTTCAAAGCGCTGGACTTTGGTTTGATCACTGGGAACGAGTTCGTTCTCAGTGTTCTTTCCATTGGGAACGAGTTCGTTCCCGCTGGCTTCTAATTGTAAAGTGGATATTCGCTCGCGAATATCCACAACCTCATCAGATGCGACAATGACGCAGATCTGTTCGATCTGATCATTTCGCAAGTTCTTTACGAACTTCTTCCAGCTCAACGCTGGAAGGGCCATCAACCCTGAACTTAAGCTCGGAGGGTTGTCAAGTGTGAGAGACTGGGTAGCTAATCCGGTCTCTGTCTGCGTCAGGACGTTGATCGTCTCGACGGACACAGCTGCTAGATCAGACGCACTTGTCCGATTTGTGGCACGGTGATCATCACTCGTGCATAAGGCCTTCTCTTCATGGTGACCACTGTCTACCATGTTGTTCATGTGCTCTCGACTGTTCTTAGTCGTGAGTTGTTTATTTTCGACACGGAAGTCATTTGCTTCCGTGACGATTGCATTCTTTTCACGGTGGGTGTTTCCCAGCGCGTGCGCATTCTTTTTACTACGACCGTCATCGGTTGTAGTAGTAACTTCAACACGGGAGTGCTTTGCACTCGTGTTGCACACATTAGTGACGCGCAACGACTCGTTCGTCGCGCGTTCGCGTCCCTCTGGACTCTGATCAGCGGGTTTACCATCCGCTGATCTAGTCGGATTAGATCTGGTGGTGCCATCGCTATCCACCAGGCTATCTGACGCTGCGGTTGTATCATGAGATACAGCCGGATTACTCACAGGGTGATCAGATCCTGTGAGACCGCCGCAGTCGATCGAAAGGTTAACCCAGTCGCATCCCCTGGATGTCATCTTGGACATCCAGGGGATGCCCAAGATGACATCGAACTTGTCATCAAGATCGAGGACGATGTATTCATCCTCGAACGATAGTTCGTCTAACTCGAGGCGTGTTCAAATGACACGCTTCGGTATAGTCACAGTTGCACCTGTTGCTAACCGGACTGATAACATGCTTCTTGGAGATTCAATCTCCTCGAAGTTCAACGACGTTAGTACCTCAGTTCTAACGAAATTGTTTGACGCTCCTGTGTCAAACAAAGCACGCATGGGGACATCGTTTCCATGTGGCCTAATTTCAAGGGTAATGAGAGGTTTCCCTTCACCCTGTACACGTTGACAGGACATAGTCCCGTCCGGGGCTATTATCCTCACATGCCCGATGTCGGCATGCGAGATAACCCGTCCAGTAGGGCACCCCGCCCCTACTAATTGTTCACGTTTTTTGCGTCAACAGAGGGTTGCCCCTGTTGATGTCGCTTGCCAGCAGACTGTCCAGTCCGCTGACTGCGTGGTGCCGGACGCGGCGCCATACATTCATGGGCGTAATGGCCCATTATCGCGCATCGATTGCAGCGAAGGAACTTTTTGTTTTTCGGTTGCCTCGGAGTCGAGGCGACCGCAACTGAGAGATCCATAGGTTCTGGACCTCCTCCGCTCGCATTGTGACGCGGATTCGGGTGTCTCGGGACGAAGTGTGAACTTCGTCTCGATTGGAAGTTTTGGTTATTATTGTTATTAACATGCTGTATTGGCGGCATGTTAAAGTCGAAAGGCGCTTGCGCTTTCCGATTAACCCCAGCATGCGCTGCTGAGCGACGCATGCTGAACTCCTTCCGGATGCTTTGGTCTATAGCATCGCTCAGAGTCTTCGGGGGAACCCGGTAAAGACTCTGTTTGATGGGACCGTCATTCAGTCCCTTCATGAAGGCGGTGACCTGCATAGCAGGAGGCACCGGTTCATATACAATATTTGACAATAAATATTGTATTTTCTGAGCGTACGCATGTAGGCTCAACTTGCCCTGCCTGAGTTCCATGAACTCTTCACGGCAGCTAAGCTCCATTTTTGGGACTTCAAAGTTGTGCTTTAGCTCAGCTTTTAATGACTGATATGTCAAAAACGCAGTTCCATCAGTGGATCTGCGGCTCATCGCCCATGCCCTGGCGTGACCGCCTAGGCATGTGGTGGCGAAATAAGCTTGTGAACGCGGGTCCACAATCTTCTGCGCAGTGATAGCATCCTCTACCTCTGCGAACCACCTACGAAGAGGTTCGCCCCTTCGCCAGTAAAGGGCGGAATCCGTGCCTTTACTACTTCAACGCTCGCACTAGATGCGGGCGCTGTTGTTGCCGCCGGCTGAGAGCGCAACAGAGCATGACGCACCTGAGGGTCGACATACAATCTCTTGAAACGATTAACCGTTTCTAGGGCATCCTCCGAGGATTTGCCACGGAGGAGAGTGATGATTTCGGGCCCTATGGTCCTAATCATCTCGGTCAATGTGACCAAAGCACTCGGTGGCCAGTTAGGAAAGTTTTCCGTAACTAGGTCGTGCGCGAGCTGGCGCTCACGCTCACGTTCACTGGCTGTTGCCATGACAGCTAGTGGCTCTTAAACCTTCGAACTGCTAGTTAACTAGCGGAACGTATCAAAAGTGGTCGTTAGGACGGACCACAAAGTGCTACCAGGTGTAACAGGGCTGCTGTCACGCGGCTTACACTGTAAGTTGCAATGAGGAAGCGTGCAAATTTGTGTAGGACCAAATGTAATTTGGTCCTCCTTAGTTTACTTTAAATAAACCTAGGTAGATAAGTAATTAAATGTATTAATTAACTATCAATTAAGTATATATATATTAATATATATACACTTAAGACGTGAGTGCTAGAAGGTAAGTTTAAGAGTGAATATATTTATGGTTGGTTAAGAGCTAACTAGTATAATTAGACCTAGACTAATCATAGTAACATGTAGTATAAAACTGATCTAATGATATTTTTATCATTAGATGACTTGTCAGATTCAATTATATCAGAATCTGTTCTCAAAGGTGGATTATGACAGCTTATAATCCAATATTCACAATTTCATGTATTACGACTGAAATTGAACAGTGATATTTCTATTCAAATATCACTTATGTAATGGTACCCCATTACATGGAGGCACGGTAGATCATCCATTCACACTCTACTAAGGGCAACGCACGGACTGACGCTGAAATTCGTGAGATAATGGCCACAATGGACGCGTATTGCACGGATAAGGTAGCAGATTTTTTGGGAATGGAATTCCCATCAACACACAACAGACCGAGACTCGAAGATCATATCAATTATTACTCAAAACGTGAGGGGATGTCCGGTTGCATCACGAGACAGTTGCCTGCAGGCGTGGATAAACCTTCCGACCAATACAAGACCTGTATGTATCCTCTTACAAGAGACACACATAACGTCACAAAGTGAGGCAGACAAAGTAGCGGATAAGTGGGAGCGCATGTGGGGGTACCGCCACACTGGACCCAGACTCTCCTTTTGGAGCATCAGTACTATGAGGAAAGGGGGGGGGGGTTGGGATCCTCACTTTTACCTTTCCAGATGCAGTTGGGAGCATTCAGGAATGGCACCAACCTTTATGGACGGCACGACAAATAGGAATAACATTCGAGGATTGGAAGATTCTAAATGTGTACGCACCATCAGACACACCGACTAAGCGAGCGTTATTTTATTTAGGGCTGCACAAATGGAAACTATCCGGGGAGAAAAAGGTAATTGTAGCCGGGGATTTTAATTGTGTCGAATCGCCTCTGCTCGACAGGAAAGGACAAACCCGAATGGCAGCTAGTTGGAGATCCGAATGCCCCGAATTGTCCCGACTTGTGGAGACCTGCGACCTAATCGACGCATCAACAGCTCAATATTCCTATTGTGATCTGGACAACACACAAGTGGCACCTGAGTACACGTTCTGGCGAGGGGACAGGGCCAGTAGAATTGACCGTTTTTATGTATCAGCGGAGAAATATGGGTGGATTCAAGAAGTAGTAGTATCTCACCCGGCGGGTCCCACGGATCACGAGCAAGTAGAACTACTATTTAACCAGCCACGGATCAGACACAGGAACAAAGCCAAACCTCAGCGCGTCAAGTACCCTATCAAACGCTGGGGAAGCACCAGATTACAGAACGAGATAAGTGAAGATCAAGAGCAGAAGAGACACTTGGCCATAGTAACAGCTGAAACATGGGACATGTATATGCAGTCAAGGATGAAAGCTATTCAAACGGTGACAAAACGAGAAGCACAGCGGCGACGCAGAAAGGCACGTATTCTCCAACAAAGCCTGTATGGTACATGCACAGATAGGACGCAGATGGGACTCATTCTTCAGAATGAACTTATGCGGTCCACACGATGGAGAAGGGGGCTAAAATTAAGACGTTCAGTTGATGGAGTGCGATGGCTGTTTCGACGAACAGCGGTTTGGGAACGGAATCAAAAGGTCTCTTCGATTATCGTGGACAATCAACCAGAGTCAAGACGAGAGCTCAGCATTCCGGACAAGTTCGCATTAGTGTGGCAGAGAATCCTTGGAAGAAGTCACCGAAGGACGAGTACGGTAAGTATGAGGGCTAACCTGAATGAATTCGTTCAATTTGACAATGTAGCGAAAGTATCGAACCTCGACAATGCGCTCCTGATGGCCCCAATCTTGGAGGAGGAAATAAACACGGCAATCAAGAAATTAGAACGCAGAAAAGCGGGAGGGCCAGATGGCCTTAACAACGACTTTTACAAGGACTTTCGAGAAGACCTCATGGATGATTTGCTACAAGTGTATAATGACATTATGCGAGGAGGTAAACCACCTCAGTCGTTTAAAGACTCTCAGGAAGAAAGGAGATTCTCCTGACGCGATGGATTACAGACCAATTTCGCTTCTCCAAACCAGTTATAAGATTCTAGCAAAAGTCTTGGCGACGAGGCTCCAGACTTTCCTAGGTAAATTGATCAGCGACGCACAACAAGGATTTGTTAGGGGGCGAAGGATGGACCGCTCAGTGATAATGATGATGAGTGCTTTAGCAGAAGCACGGCCAGACACTGATCTAACGCCAGAGGACAGCCAAGGCGTACTACTTTTGGACTTTGCCAAGGCGTACG
Source organism: Sclerospora graminicola (assembly GCA_001887855.2). Lineage (NCBI taxonomy): Eukaryota > Oomycota > Peronosporomycetes > Peronosporales > Peronosporaceae > Sclerospora > Sclerospora graminicola. The sequence continues at coordinate 10,304 of MIQA02017087.1, forward strand.
ACACAATCGACCGGGATTTCCTGATGGAGGTTTTAACCAAATTTGGCTTCTCACCGGAATTTATATTCCTTATGAAACAATTACACGAAGGGACAACAGCACGATTTTTAGTGAACGGCACGTTATCGGAGCCAATCGACGTGAAATCAGGTATCCGACAAGGATGCTCGCTCGCCCCTCTTTTGTTCATCTTGGCGGTGGAACCATTGGGATTGGCGATGAAGCAACATACAGGACTTCAAGGACTAACGATTGAAAGGGGTGATGGATGCAACTATGAACACAGATTCTCCTCCTTTGTGGATGATTCGACTATATTTTTCCGACATGGGCATCAAGCCTTAGTGGCGATGACGATCGTGAAGGAATTTGGACGGTTATCAGGTTTGCAAGTACAACCCGCTAAATGTAAGTATATCTTCTTGGAGACTAAACCAGTTTCTACGGAGTGGTACGGTATACCGGTATTACAACCGGGAGAAACAACCCGGTACCTTGGCTATCAAGTTGGAATTGGCGACACAGGGAGAAAAAACTGGGAGGACAGAATCCGTGCAATTCAACGGCGACTACTAACGGCGGCTCAGTGCGGAACGTCAGTCATAGAGCGGGTAACATTATTTAACGCGATAGCAATTCCGGAGATACTGTTCACCGCGAAAGTTTTCGCCCCGCCACATGACGTGCTTCAGCGATTAATACACATGCAAAAACGGTTCATATGGAGAAGCCAATTACAGGAGGAACCGAGCAGACACAAGATGTCCCCGGCGTTGCTGTACACTCCCAAAGCCGTTGGAGGACTCGGGCTCATATCGATACCGGTCGCTATCCATACCTTACGGGTAAAAGAGGCGACTTTCTGGCTATTAGAGCTAAGGGACAAATACTCGCAAGCATGGCGAAACTGGGGGGGGTTATTTCATAATCAGTGTGGACGAAATGTACTAACCCCAGTGGAACGTCGTTTTGCCCCTTTACGCAGAGATGCCTGGTCTCCACAGCAACGAACCACAGAACAGCTACGACACTTGATCAGCCCAGATCGGCGAACAAGTGCGGAAATTCAAAGGTACGTAACTAGGTGGCTTCCTACCATTCTAACCGAGTGCGATTGCCAGCTTCAACAGCCTAGTAAATCGGTGAGATGTGGAGATGAGATTACATTGGAAGTTAATTTACAAGAGATGGAATGACATAACCAAATGCCGAAGCACATACAAGCATTCTGGGGCACGTACCAATGGGCGGATAATCCGTGGATACCAGAGCCGTCAGGGTTCGCGGTGCCAAGAATAAAGTATGACCGCATTCCGCGACTGAGGATTCAGGATTTGCGGATACAACGAACAAGTGAAACATCGTTCAAATGGAGAGTCCAAGGGAAGGAGAACAAGGGGCACACAAGAGCAAAAGTGTTGCGATGGCTGGCGGTATTAGTGCTCTGCTCGCCCAGATTTGGCATTGGCGATGTTATCGGACGACCGCCTCCACTTACAGTGTGGAATCATGATGGAGTGCTAGCAAAAGTCAAATGGGCTCTGGAACATTCTCGGATAATTCAAGGAATTTGTCCAGACACGGG
>MIQA02017088.1:0-13276 GCA_001887855.2 Sclerospora graminicola
ATCAGCATGGACTAACAATTCAAAACGTCCAATCAGCTAGCCTCAGATAACCCCTCCCTGCTTAAAAAAGAATTTTAGAAAAAAAACGGCCATATATTTCTGGACAGAGGAAGTATTAGATAACAAACACAGTTAACGTATCTTTGGCACACACAACGTGTTTTTTTATGGGAATTGTATGCAAACCAACCGTGTTATTACGATAGTGTACTGTTATTGACGAAATCAGTATTTGCGCGGTCTCCACAGCAATTCCCGCCAAAAGCTGGAAAGAACGGGTCATTTGCAGACTCTGACCACAACAGTCAACAGTTCACAATCAACAGCAACTGAGCAACTACTCTAGCCTTGTCTAGTTTAAACGTTTGCATGGTTTTGTGCATCTCAACTGCTTCATGCTCGACATAGCGGCGTCAAGTAGTATCGGCGCCAAAGCAGCATTCAGATTTTCAAAGCAGCAAGAGATGGAGCCATTACGTCTTGCGTCAGCAGCAGGTCCAGAGCCAGGATCCAAGGAGCGACCTTCCAGCATTGACAACAGTATCGTCAGCAACAAGATCAAAGTCACGAGTGGTGGTAGCGGTAGGGACGATGTGAAAGAGAAGCGACCAAAGGAAGATAGTCCCGGCTCGTTGTTATCAACGCTTTCTAAGACTGCGTTGGGTTTTTCCGGTCCTCGTCCACCATTCAACAACGAGGCGCAACGTCAGGTGCAACTCCAGCATAACTTCAGTGAGCGTTACCGACAGCGGATCCTACAACAACAGCGACGAGCCATTATTGTGGACGGCCATCGACGCCCGGTGGCCTTGCCAATGGTCGGCACCAAAACTAGAAAATATGCGATTGAGCCCGCAATGTGACAATCTGTACAGCAAGACTGGTGCACCTATGAACCTGAGCCTCAGGTCACGCAATGAAAACTACGACAGCAATTCCAGCGTCGGAATGGACTTCGGCACAATACTGCGTCATGCTCGACACGATACTAGCAGCAACGGTAGCTGTATGGACGAAACATTGGATTTAGCATCGAATGCGTCCTCATATAACAAAAAGCGTGGGTATAAACTGAGTCACACGGTCCCGGCCAAGACGTGGGAGAAAGCCATCACAGCTGTGGAGAAACTGGGCATGAGTCTACGCGCGGCTGCCAAGATGTACGGCGTACACTTCGCGGCCCTCCATCGGCGTGTAAAGAAGCGCGCACAGGGTGACCTGGTCAATGGGAAGGACGGGTACTTCAACTCAAGCGACGAGGCTGGGATCATGCGCGTGGTAGTGGCTCACGCTGAATTGGGCGTGCTCATGATATTTGACGAGTTGATGCGACTAGTGGAAGCCGTTGCGCTGCGAAAGTTACCTGACATCTCGGTGGATTGTGCACGAAAACTATTGACGCGTTTTCAGTCACGTAACACACAGTCGATTCGACACTTATTAAAGATTGGCCACCTTCACTACCAACTTTGGTTCCTTCTTCGAATGAAAGTGCAAAACGCCAGTGCCAGCCCTACTTGGAGCTTCCAGGGTTCAGCGTAAGCCAAACGTTTAGCGGTATGAATGGAGCTAACTGTTCACAAACGATGCAATCTTTTCGTCTGCTATCGAGCAGGTCCGACCTCGATAACAATGCAAGGATTTCAGGATCGCCATTTATCTGCGCTTTGGAGATTGATACAACACCGTCAGTAAAAAATAGTTAAAGGTGATTTATTTAAAGCTTTAATTAGGGAAGTGCTATTGTCACCCGTGCCACACCATCACCACCCACAACCGCACTTCCATCACGTGAGGCATTAGCCAGGCTCGGGCTACGCCGTCGTCACTTAATGTTTGGACACTGCACGTAAGTGGCTTGAGCTTAGCTGCGACCGTGGCTCCACTTCCCAAAACCCATCTATGATAGCGACAACAACACACGGCAACGCGTCTGATTTCATGCAGGCAGCACGTCGCGGATTTGATGCGAAGGAAGACATCACAACTCTGGTAAAGTGGAATTCAGTTAAATCAGCTAACGGGCATGTGTAATAGAACTGCATCCCGATTAGTCGAAATATCAGAATGCCTGTATGCTCTTCACATAGTTTATTCGAAGTGACTTGGTTCTGGCCAGGAGTTTACCGGTAATAGAGATAAACACCAAATGAAGAGCAAATGTGTGCAAATGTCGTTTCATAAAGTTGTGGGCTTAAAACGTATGGTCTTGGGCAGACGTAGCCCCAACAATGCTTCCAATACATGGACGGAGAGACATTTAGCTTTTCTTGAACACTTTTCGCTTACAAATTAATCGATTTGTCTTCAGCTCATGCATTCATCGACATTAATATCATTATCTTAAAAAGTTAAATCAAAAGGAAGAAAATGAATACAAAATAAGTATAGCGTCTTCGATAAACACGTGCGAGTGACTATCGCTAAAGTCTTCGAGTAGAGTCATGTAGTCCCATTTTTGATGTTTATTGGAGATAGTTAAATGAGCCTGGAGATTCGAATTCAATACATGTACAGTAGTACAGCTGCTGCTGTTATCGTTGCAGTTCTAGCAGAACGAATGACTTGGAATTCAGGACAACTAAAAATAGCTAGCATGGCAGACCAGATGTTTTGCATTCAGTCATTTCAGCCATACAATTCGGATAGGCACATGTTACCAACAGTCACTCACAATATGCGGGCTTATGCTGACACCACACATTTTGCCAGTCTTCTACCGGATTTGTAAGTCTTCCGTTAGGCTACGAATCAAAGTGTCCTGTGATTGCATAACTGTTTTTGTTATCTAATAACTTAATAATGCATGGTAGCTACATAATCTTTCATTTTCTTCCTTCTAGTTAGCTTAACAATTAATAATTCACTTCACCTTGTATTAATGTACTATCCTGTCCGCCGGTCGATGCTGCATCTGCTGTAGTCTTTTTGATGAAGGACAAGGACATTGAAGTGCTGCTTCATAACAAGCAATTAAACTCGCTAGTGTTTGTAGAAATCAAGCGATATCAATGCTTTATTGTATATTTTAAAAATTGTACTTCTTGTTATTTCGTCACACAAAAGGCACGAACTTTACAGTTAGTAAAAAAATGTAATCCATGACACTCAAATTGCTGGTATACACAATACAAATCAGAACCAACTCTTCTTCATTTCACTATATAACGCGAGCATTTTGATACAGCGATATACTGTATATAGTAATGTAATGATCTAACGAATTTGGTGTAAAGTTATATTTATTTGTTAGACTAGAGCATGACGTACTAAATTGTTTTGAATCACCGCATAGAAGCTGATAGAATGATTCACAGTGCAGGGACAAATATTAAATTGTGGTCCAGACTATTTGTAATCTTTATAAATGTATTATCCTGGGGATAATAAAAGCTTCGGTGGGGGTAATGTTTATTATTAGGTTCAATGATGTCATGGTGGATTAGCTATTTTTTATACCCATTCCAGTCTGCGAAAATGCAGAAATTTATTTTGAGGTTGCTCTGAAAAATATAATGTTTTGCAGCTTGTGCCACAAAATCTTATATTTTTTATACTGCCCGCCCTCGAACACTATCTGAGCGGAGATTGATTATTTTTGGAAATCATTAGGTAAATCACGGATAACCAGATCTTTTCACTTGGTGACTATTTTATATTTCTGTAACAAACACATATAGCAAAATGCATATAATTTCCGTTCTGCTCACAAACAGGCAACTTCTCACTAAATGATTTTGTTATCTACTATAATAAATAAAAAGGTAATTGGTTATATTACGGTGTCAGGAAGGACATAAATATTCTGCGGAAAAATATATGCCAAGCGCTGATTGGCCAACTGCAGGTGTTAGTTGCAAGCCAACGTCAAGAAGCACATAAGGATTACGGTAATCATTTGGTGCATAAATTCGATTTTGTTTTTTCTGCGTTATTGCAGGGTTTGTGTAGGCATACTGTCGATTCCCAAATTGAGGCGTCAAAAAAAAGACCTGATTCAGTTCTAAATTTGCGATATAGGCCCCTAATCGTTCTCGATAGGGTTTAGGACTACCATGAATGCAAGCAACGAAACCCGAACGTTATTACATGACCCGGGTCCGAGTACGGACCCGGACAACCCGGGGAAGACAACAGCGCCGCAAGGGCGTGAGCTGGATCAGCGACCGAGGAGAGCGGTGGATAAAATTGTCCCGGATTCGACGGAGTCATCCGAGGCTGAGGAGGCGGGATTGATCGCACGCATGACTTCAACGACAGAAGAAGTCAGCCGGGAACCGGAATCAGAACCGGTATCACTGGTAGATACGGCAAAGGATGAGTCGCATCAAAAATCAGACATATTGGTCCAACCGGTATTATTACCGAATGAAAGTAACAGAACTCAGGTTACAAACCTACCTGAACAAGTTAAGGAATCAAGTAAAGCAAGTGAGGTAACGATTGGGATGGTGGGACAAGCTGAGTTCCAAGATCCAAAAAATCTAGCTCAGGCGCTTCAGACGGCCCTCACTCAAGCATCAGCCACCAGGCCACGAACGCAGGTATGGCTGGACATCACCCAAGAATTGTTCACGGCAATATACGTAAAGGCGAAAGGCCCAGTTTCACGGCTATCGGACATTGCGAAGAGACTTCCAAACCTAAAAGCATCGGAGACAGAACGACTTCTAGATTTCTATGAACTATTAGTGGTTGATGGCGAGAACGAATGGACCGAATGGCGCAAACGAGTAGTAGAACTGGCATTACTAGCTCAGAGGTCTCCACAGTCCTTTGAAAGTATACTATGGAGGGAAATAGGACAAGAAAAAGTTAAAAAAGCGGAAGTGCTGCCAGCTCCACTCCAGGGCTGGATCAACAAGGTAGCAGGACCGGGGGTAAAGAACAGGGACGAAGAACAACTGTTAAAAAAGACGTTTCTCTTCAAAACAGAAATCTACACGCCGGAGGAAATCAGTAGATTACGAGAAGTATGCGAGAAGCAGTATGGAAAATTTGCACCAATGACGGTGCAAAAAGGCAGTGATGACGAGTGGAGAATAGTACAAGAATTGGTAGAAGGAACAATCATTGCAAAACAACTACCACAGTTCCTGAAAAGAATCATGAAAATTGACGAGCAGGTACGACTAGTGCAGACAATCAGAGCACAGGTGGAAGGATGTTTGGTAATGTACTTAAAGGGTGAGAGTCCGATTAAAGAGGCTTTCTTAAGTACCAAGAGCATACAAGAAAGCATAGCGACAGCAGCTGCCACAAGAGGATCAGGTAGCGGAGAGTTATGGCGTATGGTGGCACAAGTTAAGAACATTAGCTATGATGGTGGAAAGCATGCGTTATATTTTCACTTTTATACGCGGGAAATGGCGAAGAAGTTTGCTGGAATAATGGTACCATTTCATAGGTATGACCACCAGCTTTATAACCTGCATCGTGAGGTAGTCTCCGCAGACGCATCAGCATGGAAAAATCAGCTGGACAGTAACGGGGAACGATTTACACAGGATGGGTTTTACGCGTGTATATTAAAAAATATCACGAGATCAGTAGATCTTATCAAGTTATCTGGGTTTCTAAAGAAGTTGCTTGGAGTGGACTTTCAGTTGGATGACTTGGACAAAGGAGGGCCTTTCTCGGACACGTCAACAGCATGGGAATTAATTGTGGAATCAGATGCTTGCCCTACAGCATTAAAGGACGTGAGACGTATTTATTGGGGCCATACAATGATTATCATTGAACACCCTTCTATTCGGGGCCGAAAACAGTGTTTGCGGTGCGGGGATATTGGTCACCCAATGAGGAAATGCGTCAAACCATTAGCAGAATTGCTCAAATCGAATTACATCGAAGTCAAATTGCAAGAATTAAAACAATACGCATCTCAAGAAGCAACATTTAAAAGTATGGACGAATTACGTACACAGGTGGATGCGGTGAGGGAGAGTCAAGAAAAGGCTCAAAAAGCACAAGAACACGAAGAAGAAAAAGGTGAGACAGTGTCCACAGATGAAGGACAGGCACCAGTTGCTTGTGTCACACCGAACAAATCGGATGACATAAGGACGAACCAGACGACTGGTGATCATAAGGAGGACTCCCACATCGAATCGCAACGTCAACAGTCTACGTCGGAGTGGGTGACAGTCAAGCGTTTCAAAGGGCGTGGAGAAACGAATTCAAAAGAAGATATAAATGAGGAGAAAACGACTAATACCAAGATTGTATCCAGTCTACAAAGAGACATCGCCAAGTCAACGCAGAATGATGACAAAAAACAAGAAAGTCAGACGGAAAACCGAGGGTCGGATGTAACAGAAGCTACAAAGGTTCATAGCAAAAAGAACAAAAAGGATCGCCGGGCACGTCAGCTCGAGCATGAACAGCACGCAATAATCCTCCAAAAGAAAGCGGCCACTTTACTCATGCAAGAAGGAAAGGTGAAAACTTATCTACACGAAGCTATTACCCAAGTAGACCAGGAAGAAGGAGTTATTCGACCAGTTCGAGTATCACAGATGCAAGAGGAAAGGGCCGTGGTTTTGACATCAATTTCACACGTAAGTCAAGAACTAGGCTTCAAGAAGACAGCCACACCAGCGACAGGGATTTGTCAGGTTTACGCGGTGTAGCCTGCTCTGAGCAGTTGGGTGATAAGGTGGAAAGGTTGGAAGCGATGGCCAAGAAGCTAAAGGAAGGGTGCATAATAAGGGCACTACTAGATTTTGACTTAAAATTTCCGGCCGGAACGAGGAAACCCACGTTACTGGAATTAGGACGAGCAGATGACTCGATCACGCCAAAGGAATCTCGAAAGCGGTTCCAGGAATACCTGCTGGAATTTGCGAGTAGTAGCACGAAAATTGACGAGATAATACCAAGGACAAAATGGGGGTGTACAGACACACTGAAAACTATCAGTACACTGCTTCAAAGGGAAATCTATGTCATAAGTCACCCAACGGGGATGAAAGAGCCTGTTTTATCACACCTCGTTCCAGAAACAAGATCTATTAGAGGTAAAACATTCCAAACAAGTGGTGAATATCCGATGACTGTGGGAATATTTCACGAGAAAATGAGAAATTACCTTACGGCGGAATCGACGGATTTTCAAGAGAGTCACCGTCCGCTGATTTTAATATATAGTGGCTAACACTATTCGGCTCTGCTAAATGGGCAACAGATTAACGAAACAGAGGATGTAACAATGAAGAACAATAGCGACGATGAGGAGTTTCAGGATGAACATTATGATGATATTACAGGTGAACATGACGAAGAGGGTGAAATGGCTTCTTCTCATGAATTGATAGTAACGCCAGATGGGTCAATAACCAGCTATGGCAGTCAATCTCCTTGGGACACTGAAGATTGGAACGGCGATTACACGGATCTCATACACAGATTATCTGGCCCCACGATTCATCACGGGCTCAAGTGCGATAACGCAGATATTACGGACGAGAGATCCCCGAATGACAGAATTGCTACACTTATTGTCCGATACGGTGATGAAACTATCACTAGCGGAACAGGAGAAGTTGATACAAGCAGACCTGTCAGACCAGGAAACTTGCACGAAACTGCAACAGCACTACCAAATATCGAGGCCGATACTCCAACAGTGGTACGAACGTGTGTGGTGGGATCACACAGCGGAACAAGGCAATTACAGTTAATGGACAGTGGAACGTCAGACTCGGAGTACAAAGAATCAGAAAATGCGGAGAGTTCGCAGGATACAATCGAATCTCAAACAATAGAAACGCCTGAGTCCAAGAGAATTTGTCGGAGAGATATAAATGAAGGGAAGGTCGAGGATATGGATATTGTTCCGGTTCAACGTGAACTCTGTGACGAATTAATGCAATGTGACTCGGCACCTAATATAATGAATTTATCGATGGATGAATTCAAAGCGGCGTGGAACCATTTATTATTACAATGGGAAGAGCATACGGGAATCCCCTTTCCGGTAGTAAGCTCAACGAAGACGCTCTGGTTGAAAGTGGCACGATTGGAAGGAAACAGATTAATGCACTTGCTGAAAGAAGTACCAGGCTCTCATTATATTCTCGACAGCGTGTATGGAAAGGTTTTAGTGGAACTTACAAAAACCTGGCGAGAACAGTGTTGGCGGGAAGTAGTAGATGCGGGTAAACGAGAAGGGCTTGTTGATATCGCAGGGGACTGGTTTTCTGAGTGGGAGAATCGTTTTAGCGTCATGAACAGTGCAGCTCAAAAACATGCGGTAATGAACAGTTCGCAGGAATGGGCAACATTAAGGAAGATACAATATGGAGGAAATGCAGTTTTACGATTGTTAGCTCCAAGACAAATGTCGACACTAGCGAACATGCTGGTTAGTGCGAATCTCTTCGCAGAACAGATAGCGGCTCTCTCAGGAGAAAATTATCAAGAAACGGACACTATTGTACATTTATTACAGCGACATATACGCTTGATGGAGACGAATTCCGATTACGCGGCTCATATAGAAGGAGTCAATAATGGGATAATTGGAGCGTGGAAGAACGTATTTATGTTCATGTATTCAGCAGAAATAATGGAATTAGTGGGGACCAAAGCAATGCCTGCTCTAGAATCCGGCGGTGACAGTCGGCGTCACTACTAAGGGCACCGCGGTAGGACAGACATCGATGTTGTCATATTATAATATGCAAAATCCGACATATTCACGACACATCGCTTAATGAGAGACCTTGAATATCAGCCGTCACTGGGAGAGGAATCATCCGACGTAAACAAGCTCACTTCAATAATTTTAAGCCAAAACGTTCGCGGATTTGTAAAAAAAGACATTGACGCATGGTTTAATGCATGGCGATGGAATAAATCGAATTATGTGGCACACATAATTTTAATTCAAGAAACCCATATTGCCTCCGTACAGGAAAAGGAAGAGGTATCTCGAAAGTGGGCGGCCTTATGGGGGCATCGTAACAGACATAAAACATTGTCATACTGGAGCATACACACCGAAAAAAAAGGAGGGGTGGCAATATTACTAACCCCGATGGTGGCAGACCAAGTTATTCCGTGGAAGAATACTGTGTGGTCACACAGATTAATTATGGTCAAGTGGAATGATGTGGTGGTGATCAATGTGTATGGACCATCAGGTGATTGTAAAAGTCGAGAGAAATTTTATGGAGATTTTCGGATGATGTTTACGAGAAAACCTGTGAATTGCATCTTAGGAGGGGATTTTAACTGCGTTGATTCCCCTCTTTTAGACAGACTTGGGGGACAAAGATTGATGCGACCAGAGAGTAAGGCTTTAGTGCGAATAGTGCAGGAGTGGGGATTATGGGACGCAAGAATATTGATGATGCCGGCCATAGATGAACCGACTATTGACCCTTCCAATCATTATACTTACTGGCGCGGAAATCAAGCTAGCAGGATCGATCGTTTTTACGTGTCCGAGAACTGGAAGAATTGGGTAATTTGGGTAGCCGTTGACGCACCGCCAGTATTATCAGATCACAACCAAGTGTTCTTATGTTTGAAAGACCCAAGCATATCCCAACAGTATATGAACAATAGACGAATGCAGTATCCCTTTACGGGGTCAGGTAATGACAACATTCATTCACGTTTACGGGAACAAATCATAAAATCCAATACTAGACTGGATGACGACACTAGCTGGGACACACGTATTGACATTTGGCGAGATATCATTTATCACATGCGGAAGAAGGTGGCAAAACGGCGTAGGCGACGAGTGCAACATTTGCAAAGAATGGTCCTGGATAATGCAAAAACCAGGAGGCATATAGTCTCATCCTTATCTGGGGTATTACAAACAGAACGAGCCTGTCGACGAGGCCGGCGACTACATCGATCCCCTTCGGATGTGCGTTGGCTATTTAAAAGGGCTTCAGTATGGGAACGAGATCAAACAGTTACAAAAATTGATGCGTTCTCAGGCCCTCCCTTTCCAGCCTCTCTCTCAATTCCAGACAAATTCGCAGCCACATGGCGACCCATAATGGGAATCAGCCACAGAACACTGCCAAGTGATCAATTACGAGAGGAATTAGCACAGTTTATGCAGATACCCGAGACACGGAAGGTCACAAGGGCCCAAAATGAAGCCCTACTAGCGCGAATTGAGGAGGATGACGTGAAATAGGCAATCAAAGGTCTAGAAAGACGGAAGGCAGCTGGGAAGGATGGGCTAGGAAACGACTTCTACAAGGATTTGGAGATGTATTACTTGAGCCCCTGACACGATTATTCAACTCGATTTTGGAAGGAAGTTCACCACCCCGTTCCTATTTAAAGGCAGTAATTATCCCCTTAAGAAAGAAGGGTGATTCAAATAACGCTCTGGACTATCGACCAATATCATTATTGACAACAGGGTATAAATTATTTGCAAAAATAATTGCCCGGCAGCTACAAGGTTTCCTTGGAAAATTGATCGGAGACACCCAGCAGGGATTTGTTTCAGGGCGTAGAATGGACAAAGCTGTCGTAATGATGAAAGCAACGCTCGAAAACTACCGAACAAAACAGAAAGAATCGGCGGCCAAGAGTGCGGGGATTCTATTACTAGACTTTAGTAAAGCTTACGACACGGTGGATAGGAAGTATTTATTGCAAGTCCTTAAGACATTTGGATTCTCGGAACGATTTGTGGATTTAATGGATAGGATTCATGCCGGAACGTCAGCAGAGTTTCTCGTCAATAATACTTTTTCAGAGCCACTCCAAGTGAAATCAGGCATCAGACAGGGGTGCCCACTGGCGCCCCTGTTATTCATCCTAGCAGTGGAACCATTGGCGCTCGCCCTACTCCAGGAAGAAAGAATATCGGGAATACAACCCTTCCATCATGATACGTCCATTCAACATAGATTTTCTGCGTTCGTGGATGATTCAACGATATTTGTGCAACATGCAGAACAGGTACCTATAGCACTAGAAGTCGTGCGTAGATTCGGTGACCTTTCAGGCTTACAAGTACAGCCGGCCAAGAGTAAATTTGTATTCCTAAATACAACATTTGTACCAGAAAAGTGGTACAAGATACCAGTATTACCGGATGGAGAAACAGTACGATACTTAGGATATTTCTTTGGGTGGACTACACTACAAACAGTTAATTGGGCATTACGAATACGAAATGTTCAGAGAAGGCTAGCAACAGCAACGGATTGTGGAACAGCGTTTATGGAACGGGTTCAATTATTCAATGTCATAGCGATCCCCTCAATATTATTCACAGCGCGAATGTTTGAGCCTACCGTTGAAGTGATGAAAGAGTTAGTGAATATCCAGAAGGCGTTCTTATGGCGGAACAGTACGGTGAGTGAAGGCAGTCGACACAAGATCTCACCCACGTTATTGTTCACACCACAGGCAGCAGGAGGTGTGGGACTGATTTCAATACCGGTAGCTATGAAAATCCAACGGTTAAAGTTGGCGTGTCAATGGCTTATTGCAGCGAGGGATAGTTATCAGAGGGCATGGTTAGAGTTAGCAGGGCTGGGAGTGGATAACAATTATGGGCACCTATTAACCCCTGTATCAGGTTATAAAGTATGCAAAGCAGGAGCAACAGTGAGGGCAGGAGCACGACCAACTATAGCGAAAGAAGTGGAGGAATGGTTAGGGCCAAAACAGGACAAGCTGAGGAAGTTAGATGAGTATTCACAAACAGTGCTACCGCCGGTAACAGCGCTAATGGAAATGAGACTCGGCATGACAGGGTTGGCTCTACAGCCAAAAGATGAATTCACGATCCAAGTTGATATCGAAGCTTATCAATACCATGATCCCCTTCCCACATCAATGATCCCATTCTGGGGAACATATCGATGGAAATCGAATCCATGGATCCGAGAACAGAAAGCGCCAGTGTTATCGGCCAAGAAGTATTACCGAATACCGGTGGTATCAATTCGTGAGTTGAAAATATTACGACTAACGACAAATACTTATATGTGGCAGGTGCAAGGGTTGGATGGATACTCCCACACCTGTGCCAAAATAGGTCGATGGTTATGCTCAATCATAACAGCGTCTCCAAGAGTTGAAGTCGATCATTACATTGGAGAAAGGCCACAGATAACTCTGAGCAGAGGCCCGAGGTGTTTGGAGTCGCATAGGTGGACACTTGTAAGACCAGGAACAATGCGCGGACAGAGTAAGAGGGAAACAAAAACGGTGTGGTTACAGCAGAAAGCAGACGGTATCTTGTGGGAAATAGTATCCAATACCATGGATAACACTGAAGACCAGGAAGATACAGTAGGTAAGTTTGTAGTGTTCAATCCACACCCAGATATTCACCTGATCGGATGGGAAATGGAAGAAACCACACCAATTCGACGGATATGGGCAAATTTCAGGCGGTCATTTCGAAAACTTTACTTTCATGGAGTAGCACCGCAATTACAGCCAATATTGGCGAAGTGGAAAAGAAAAGGTACTTCAAGTGAGTGGTGGAACGAAATACAGGATGTTGATCCTGATCAAGTATGGGAACACAACAACTTACTAACGAATTACCAAATATGGGTGCAATATCGGGTAACAACCATGCAATTAAACACCTTTTACGCCAGAAGCATAACGGATGAGCGATGTGTCCCGGATAAAAGTTGTAGGAGTAATCGATCGGACACATACCATATCCTGTGGGAATGTCCGCGGGCCCAAGCCCTTTGGAGACGAGTATTGCAACATTGGCGTGGTATAACTTAATCAGATATGAGTTTAGGAGGTTTTCGAAAGGCAATAGTAACAAGATGTGCCCCACCAGTGGGAAGCGGGATCAAGAAGGCGATGATGAGGCAGTATGGCTGGTATGATGAAACGTATACCGATGTTTTCCGGAGACTCTGGAAGGGAATCTGTGGAATGGGGATGACGTGGCTATGGCAGTTGCGGAATCAAACCATTTTTCAAGGTATCCTGAAAGAAGCGCAGGAACACTTGGAATTTATATGGAATCAAGTTAGAGCTCAAGTTGAAGCTGTTGCGGAATATGAATCAAAAGTTCATGCGCTACGAGAAGAAGGGATCCGACTGAAAATCAGTTCCCAGTGCATCTTTACCCAATTACCAGCACCGGACCCAGGAAACTGTAGCAACACCCAGGACAACAGATATCCACCCAGACTGGATAACTCTCCAGATAAGCCTGAGCCTAGATTACATTCTAGATTAGACATGTTCATAGTAGCTAATAGTTAAGACTAATTAGACTACATTTTATTATTATTATTATTAT
>MIQA02017089.1:0-14267 GCA_001887855.2 Sclerospora graminicola
AACTACCACAGTTCCTGAAAAGAATCATGAAAATTGACGAGCAGGTACGACTGGTGCAGACTATAAGAGCACAGGTAGAAGGATGCTTGGTAATGAACTTAAAAGGCGAGAGTCCGATTAAAGAAGCTTTCTTAAGCACCAAGAGCATACAAGAAAGTATAGCGACAGCAGCAGCCACACGAGGATCGGGTAGTGGAGAGTTATGGCGTATGGTGGCACAAGTAAAGAGCATAAGTTACGATGGTGGAAAGCATGCGTTATATTTTCACTTTTATACGCGGGAAATGGCGAAGAAGTTTGTGGGATTAATGGTACCATTTCATAGGTATGACCACCCGCTTTATAACCATCATCGTGAGGCAGCCTCTGCGGACGCATCAGCATGGAAAAATCAATTGGACAGTAACGGGGAACGATTTACGCATGATGGGTTTTACGCATGTATATTGAAAAATATAACGAGATCAGTGGATCTTATCAAGCTATCAGGTTTTCTAAAAAAAGTTGCTTGGAGTGGACTTTCAGTTGGATGACTTGGACAAAGAAGGGTCTTTTTCGGACACGTCAACAGCATGGGAATTAATAGTGGAATCAGATGCATGCCCTACAGCATTAAAGGATGTGAGACGTATCTATTTGGGCCATACAATGATTATCATTGAACACCCCTCTATCAGGGGTTGAAAACAGTGTTTGCGGTGCGGGGATATTGGTCACCCAATGAGGAAATGCGTCAAACCATTAGCAGAATTGCTCAAATCGAATTGCATCGAAGTCAAATTGCAAGAGTTAAAACAATACGCATCTCAAGAAGCAACATTTAAAAGTATGGACGAATTAAGTACACAGGTGGATGCGGTGAGGGAGAGTCAAGAAAAGGCTCAAAAAGCACAAGAACACGAAGAAGAAAAAGGTGAGACAGTGTCCACAGATGAAGGACAGGCACCAGTTGCTTGTGTCACACCGAACAAATCGGATGACAACAGGACGAACCAGAAGACTGGTGACCATAAGGAGGACTCCCACATCGAATCGCAACGTCAACAGTCTACGTCGGAGTGGGTGACAGTCAAGCGTTTCAAAGGGCGTGGAGAAACGAATTCAAAAGAAGATATAAATGAGGAGAAAACGACTAATACCAAGATTGTATCCAGTCTACAAAGAGACATCGCCAAGTCAACGCAGAATGACGACAAAAAACAAGAAAGTCAGACGGAAAACCGAGGGTCGGATGTAACAGAAGCTACAAAGGTTCACAGCAAAAAGAACAAAAAGGATCGCCGGGCACGTCAGCTCGAGCATGAACAGCAAGCAATAATCCTCCAAAAGAAAGCGGCCACTTTACTCATGCAAGAAGGAAAGGTGAAAACTTATCTACACGAAGCTATTACCCAAGTAGACCAGGAAGAAGGAGTTATTCGACCAGTTCGAGTATCACAGATGCAAGAGGAAAGGGCCGTGGTTTTGACATCAATTTCACACGTAAGTCAAGAACTAGGCTTCAAGAAGACAGCCACACCAGCGACAGGGATTTGTCAGGTTTACGCGGTGTAGCCTGCTCTGAGCAGTTGGGTGATAAGGTGGAAAGGTTGGAAGCGATGGCCAAGAAGCTAAAGGAAGGGTGCATAATAAGGGCACTACTAGATTTTGACTTAAAATTTCCGGCCGGAACGAGGAAACCCACGTTACTGGAATTAGGACGAGCAGATGACTCGATCACGCCAAAGGAATCTCGAAAGCGGTTCCAGGAATACCTGCTGGAATTTGCGAGTAGTAGCACGAAAATTGACGAGATAATACCAAGGACAAAATGGGGGTGTACAGACACACTGAAAACTATCAGTACACTGCTTCAAAGGGAAATCTATGTCATAAGTCACCCAACGGGGATGAAAGAGCCTGTTTTATCACACCTCGTTCCAGAAACAAGATCTATTAGAGGTAAAACATTCCAAACAAGTGGTGAATATCCGATGACTGTGGGAATATTTCACGAGAAAATGAGAAATTACCTCACGGCGGAACCGACGGATTGTCAAGAGAGTCACCGTCCGCTGATTTTAATATATAGTGGCCAACACTATTCGGCTCTGCTAAATGGGCAACAGATCAACGAAACAGAGGATGTAACAATGAAGAACAATAGCGACGATGAGGAGTTTCAGGATGAACATTATGAAGATATTACAGGTGAACATGACGAAGAGGGTGAAATGGCTTCTTCTCATGAATTGATAGTAACGCCAGATGGGTCAATAACCAGCTATGGCAGCCAATCTCCTTGGGACACTGAAGATTGGAACGGCGATTACACGGATCTCATACACAGATTATCTGGCCCCACGATTCATCACGGACTCAAGTGCGAGATAACGGACGAGAGATCCCCGAATGACAGAATTGCTACACTTATTGTCCGATACGGTGATGAAACTATCACTAGCGGAACAGGAGAAGTTGATACAAGCAGACCTGTCAGACCAGGAAACTTGCACGAAACTGCAACAGCACTACCAAATATCGAGGCCGATACTCCAACAGTGGTACGAACGTGTGTGGTGGAATCACACAGCAGAACAAGGCAATTACAGTTAATGGACAGTGGAACGTCAGACTCGGAGTACAAAGAATCAGAAAATGCGGAGAGTTCGCAGGATACAATCGAATCTCAAACAATAGAAACGCCTGAGTCCAAGCGAATTTGTCGGAGAGATATAAATGAAGGGAAGGTCGAGGATATGGATATTGTTCCGGTTCAACGTGAACTCTGTGACGAATTAATGCAATGTGACTCGGCACCTAATATAATGAATTTATCGATGGATGAATTCAAAACGGCGTGGAACCATCTATTATTACAATGGGAAGAGCATACGGGAATCCCCTTTCCGGTACTAAGCTCAACGAAGACGCTCTGGTTGAAAGTGGCACGATTGGAAGGAAACAGATTAATGCACTTGCTGAAAGAAGTACCAGGCTCTCATTATATTCTCGACAGCGTGCATGGAAAGGTTTTGGTGGAACTTACAAAAACCTGGCGAGAACAGTGTTGGCGGGAAGTAGTAGATGCGGGTAAACGAGAAGGGCTTGTTGATATCGCAGGGGACTGGTTTTCTGAGTGGGAGAATCGTTTTAGCGTCATGAACAGTGCAGCTCAAAAACATGCGGTAATGAACAGTTCGCAGGAATGGGCAACATTAAGGAAGATACAATATGGAGGAAATGCAGTTTTACGATTGTTAGCTCCAAGACAAATGTCGACACTAGCGAACATGCTGGTTAGTGCGAATCTCTTCGCAGAACAGATAGCGGCTCTCTCAGGAGAAAATTATCAAGAAACGGACACTATTGTACATTTATTACAGCGACATATACGCTTGATGGAGACGAATTCTGATTACGCGGCTCATATAGAAGGAGTCAATAATGGGATTATTGGAGCGTGGAAGAACGTATTTATGTTCATGTATTCAGCAGAAATAATGGAATTAGTGGGGACCAAAGCAATGCCTGCTCTAGAATCCGGCGGTGACAGTCGGCGTCACTACTAAGGGCACCGCGGTAGGACAGACATCGATGTTGTCATATTATAATATGCACAAATCCGACATATTCACGACAACATCGCTTAATGAGAGACCTTGAATATCAGCCGTCACTGGGAGAGGAATCATCCGACGTAAACAAGCTCACTTCAATAATTTTAAGCCAAAACGTTCGCGGATTTGTAAAAAAAGACATTGACGCATGGTTTAATGCATGGCGATGGAATAAATCGAATTATGTGGCACACATAATTTTAATTCAAGAAACCCATATTGCCTCCGTACAGGAAAAGGAAGAGGTATCTCGAAAGTGGGCGGCCTTATGGGGGCATCGTAACAGACATAAAACATTGTCATACTGGAGCATACACACCGAAAAAAAAGGAGGGGTGGCAATATTACTAACCCCGATGGTGGCAGACCAAGTTATTCCGTGGAAGAATACTGTGTGGTCACACAGATTAATTATGGTCAAGTGGAATGATGTGGTGGTGATCAATGTGTATGGACCATCAGGTGATTGTAAAAGTCGAGAGAAATTTTATGGAGATTTTCGGATGATGTTTACGAGAAAACCTGTGAATTGCATCTTAGGAGGGGATTTTAACTGCGTTGATTCCCCTCTTTTAGACAGACTTGGGGGACAAAGATTGATGCGACCAGAGAGTAAGGCTTTAGTGCGAATAGTGCAGGAGTGGGGATTATGGGACGCAAGAATATTGATGATGCCGGCCATAGATGAACCGACTATTGACCCTTCCAATCATTATACTTACTGGCGCGGAAATCAAGCTAGCAGGATCGATCGTTTTTACGTGTCCGAGAACTGGAAGAATTGGGTAATTTGGGTAGCCGTTGACGCACCGCCAGTATTATCAGATCACAACCAAGTGTTCTTATGTTTGAAAGACCCAAGCATATCCCAACAGTATATGAACAATAGACGAATGCAGTATCCCTTTACGGGGTCAGGTAATGACAACATTCATTCACGTTTACGGGATCAAATCACGAAATCCAATACTAGACTGGATGACGACACTAGCTGGGACACACGTATTGACATTTGGCGAGACATCATTTACCACATGCGGAAGAAGGTGGCAAAACGGCGTAGGCGACGAGTGCAACATTTGCAAAGAATGGTCCGGGACAATGCAAAAACCAGGAGGCATATAGTCTCATCCTTATCTGGGGTATTACAAACAGAACGAGCCTGTCGACGAGGCCGGCGACTACATCGATCCCCTTCGGATGTGCGTTGGCTATTTAAAAGGGCTTCAGTATGGGAACGGGATCAAACAGTTACAAAAATTGATGCGTTCTCAGGCCCTCCCTTTCCAGCCTGTCTCTCAATTCCAGACAAATTCGCAGCCACATGGCGACCCATAATGGGAATCAGCCACAGAACACTGCCAAGTGATCAATTACGAGAGGAATTAGCACAGTTTATGCAGATACCTGAGACACGGAAGGTCACAAGCGCCCAAAATGAAGCCCTACTAGCGCAAATTGAGGAGGATGACGTGAAATGGGCAATCAAAGGTCTAGAAAGACGGAAGGCAGCTGGGCAGGATGGGCTAGGAAACGACTTCTACAAGGATTTTGGAGATGTATTACTTGAGCCCCTGACACGATTATTCAACTCGATTTTGGAAGGAAGTTCACCACCCCGTTCCTTTTTAAAGGCAGTGGTTATCCCCTTAAGAAAGAAGGGTGATTCAAATAACGCTCTGGACTATCGACCAATTTCATTATTGACAACAGGGTATAAATTATTTGCAAAAATAATTGCCCGGCGGCTACAAGGTTTCCTTGGAAAATTGATCGGAGACACCCAGCAGGGATTTGTTTCAGGGCGTAGAATGGACAAAGCTGTCGTAATGATGAAAGCAACGTTCGAAAACTACCGAACAAAACAGAAAGAATCGGCGGCCAAGAGTGCGGGGATTCTATTACTCGACTTTAGTAAAGCTTACGACACGATGGATAGGAAGTATTTATTGCAAGTCCTTACGACATTTGGATTCTCGGAACGATTTGTGGATTTAATGGATAGGATTCATGCCGGAACGTCAGCAGAGTTTCTCGTCAATAATACTTTTTCAGAGCCACTCCAAGTGAAATCAGGCATCAGACAGGGGTGCCCCCTGGCGCCCCTGTTATTCATCCTAGCAGTGGAACCATTGGCGCTCGCCTTACTCCAGGAAGAAAGAATATCGAGAATACAACCCTTCCATCATGATACGTCCATTCAACATAGATTTTCTGCGTTCGTGGATGATTCAACGATATTTGTGCAACATGCCGAACAGGTACCTATTGCAATAGAAGTTGTGCGTAGATTTGGTGACCTTTCAGGCTTACAGGTGCAGCCGGCCAAGAGTAAATTTGTATTCCTAAATACAACAATTGTACCAGATAAGTGGTACAAGATACCAGTATTACCGGATGGAGAAACAGTACGATACTTAGGATATTTCTTTGGGTGGACTACACTACAAACAGTTAATTGGGCATTACGAATACGAAATGTTCAGAGAAGGCTAGCAACGGCAACGGATTGTGGAACAGCGTTTATGGAACGGGTTCAATTATTCAATGTCATAGCGATCCCCTCAATATTATTCACAGCGCGAATGTTTGAGCCTACCGTTGAAGTGATGAAAGAGTTGGTGAATATCCAGAAGGCGTTCTTATGGCGGAACAGTACGGTGAGTGAAGGCAGTCGACACAAGATCTCACCCACGTTATTGTTCACACCACAGGCAGCAGGAGGTGTGGGACTGATTTCAATACCGGTAGCTATGAAAATCCAACGGTTAAAGTTGGCGTGTCAATGGCTTATTGCAGCGAGGGATAGTTATCAGAGGGCATGGTTAGAGTTAGCAGGGCTGGGAGTGGATAACAATTATGGGCACCTATTAACCCCTGTATCAGGTTATAAAGTATGCAAAGCAGGAGCAACAGTGAGGGCAGGAGCACTACCGACTATAGCGAAAGAAGTGGAGGAATGGTTAGGGCCAAAACAGGACAAGCTGAGGAAGTTAGATGAGTATTCACAAACAGTGCTACCGCGGGTAACAGCGCTAATGGAAATGAGACTCGGCATGACAGGGTTGGCTCTACAGCCAAAAGATGAATTCACGATTCAAGTTGATATCGAAGCTTATCAATACCATGATCCCCTTCCCACATCAATGATCCCATTCTGGGGAACATATCGGTGGGAATCGAATCCATGGATCCGAGAACAGAAAGCGCCAGTGTTATCGGCCAAGAAGTATTACCGAATACCGGTGGTATCAATACGTGAGTTGAGAATATTACGACTAACGACAAATACTTATATGTGGCAGGTGCAAGGGTTGGATGGATACTCCCACACCTGTGCCAAAATAGGTCGATGGTTATGCTCAATCATAACAGCGTCTCCAAGAGTTGAGGTTGGTCATTACATTGGAGAAAGGCCACAGATAACTCTGAGCAGAGGCCCGAGATGTTTGGAGTCGCATAGGTGGACACTTGTAAGACCAGGAACAATGCGCGGACAGGGTAAGAGTGAAACAGAAACGGTGTGGTTAAAGCAGAAAGCAGACGGTATCTTGTGGGAAGTAGTATCCAATATCATGGATAACACTGAAGACCAGGAAGATACAGTAGGTAAGTTTGTAGTGTTCAATCCACACCCAGATATTCACCTGATCGGATGGGAAATGGAAGAAACCACACCAATTCGAAGGATATGGGCAAATTTCAGGCGGTCATTTCGAAAACTTTACTTTCATGGAGTGGCACCGCAATTACAGCCAATATTGGCGAAGTGGAAAAGAAAAGGTACTTCAAGTGAGTGGTGGAATGAAATACAGGATGTTGATCCTGATCAAGTATGGGAACACAACAACTTACTGACGAATTACCAAGTATGGGTGCAATATCGGGTGACAACCATGCAATTAAACACCTTTTACGCCAGAAGCATAACGGATGAGCGATGTGTCCTGGATAAAAGTTGTAGGAGTAATCGATCGGACACATACCATATCCTGTGGGAATGTCCGCGGGCCCAAGCCCTTTGGAGACGAGTATTGCAACATTGGCGTGGTATAACTTTATCAGATATGAGTTTAGGAGGTTTTCGTAAGGCAATAGTAACAAGATGTGCCCCGCCAGTGGGACGTGGGATCAAGAAGGCGATGATGAGGCAGTATGGCTGGTATGATGAAACGTATACCGATGTTTTCCAGAGACTCTGGAAGGGAATCTGTGGAATGGGGATGACGTGGCTATGGCAGTTGCGGAATCAAACCATTTTTCAAGGTATCCTGAAAGAAGCGCAGGAACATTTGGAATTTATATGGAATCAAGTTCGAGCTCAAGTTGAAGCTGTCGCGGAATATGAATCAAAAGTTCATGCGTTACGAGAAGAAGGGATCCGACTGAAAATCAGTTCCCTGTGCATCTTTACCCAATTACCAGTACCGGACCCAGACAATCGTAGCAACACCCAGGACAACAGATATCCACCCAGACTGGTTAACTCTCCAGATAAGCCTGAGCCTAGATTACATTCTAGATTAGACATGTTCATAGTAGCTAATAGTTAAGACTAATTAGACTACATTTTATTATTATTATTATGGTACTGTTAATTTAATCCCAGTGTAGTGGATGAAGCCCAGGCGATCAAGTGGAAATGGATCGTTATGCTGTCGGCTACACTTACTGATACGATGAAAGTCATACGTCATTGGCTTTCGATACCATTTAAGCTGTTCCTTCTTACGTCAGCTACAATAATGGGGACCATACGGCAGCAGGGTCTCCGGAACATACGTTGTCCAACACAGAGCTGTACAGGCTGGTGAACTGATTTCTCCTCGCGCGTTTTGATGCTCATGAACCGCCACTTGAGTTCGATCGAGTAACCTACCGTTACAAAGTGTTACAGTACTTCCTCCGGGTCAAAATAAACGCAACATATACACAAAATCCATCGTAATTGGTTCAAAATTATGTTTTAGAGAACACGGATTAGATGAAAAGAAAGCACGAGATCACCTCTTCCTGCTTTGCTCATTGAATTTCATCCTAGGACCGACGCGATGTCGGAATAAATGGACACTGCGAGCGGCGGTCGACAAGAAAACTCCCGCCCTAGTCCAAGATGACAATCAGGACGTGCTGAAAGCATGCAAATAAATGTATCAGCAACAGTGCGGTTAGAGGACGAAGTTTCTACTCCTCACGAGTGCCAGATCAAGCGTATCGAAATCCAGAGTGGTCCGAGCTTAATGTCATTGTTCGGGTGGTAAATATCCCAGTTTTCAACACCGGAAGCGCCTGAACGTGATGAATGTTCATTTTAGTTGTTTGGATGCATCTGCTGTCGTTCAGCAATACTACGAGGCAAGTGGATTTCTACATCAAGACATATAAGCTAAGAAGATGTATTAATTGCTATGGCCCAACCAAGGTACTCTATTGAATTGTTCCTTGTTATTGTTTTTATACTTTCTATATGTCGTGTTTAATAGTTCGCTCATTCTCTTCTGATTGTATGGTGGAGCCGATTTCCAAATCCAGGACGGAAGTCATGGGTGGAATCCGGATACCCACTAGCCCGGACGACCAACTATCGGAGGGGGTACTCCGTTGATCCTGATCGCCATCAGGATCGAATAAATCATCACTATGATGACTGATCCGATCCTCCTGGTCATCCGACCGGTCGTCATGTACGATAGAATCCATGCTTAACTTCATCTCACCTTGTGTACCCATTGATCGGGGGTGGTTACACTCACTTAGGTGGAATCTTTGATAAAAAGGATGATCTGATCTTGATCAGGTCGGAGGGGATGACCTTCTCGAGACGGGGGTGTCCTCGGATGGGAATCTTCACCAGAGAACGAGTCAGGGTCGATACTTTGTTAGAGTATCTAAGGCACTGATCGGGAAACTTCGTCCGATCAAGCCAGCCAATAAAAACGAAATATAACGAGAAACCACGAAAACCACGATAAAACCACGATCTTCCACAGTAAACCACAAACGTTACAAAACCTTTCCAAAATGTGTAACGTGTTCCAAACACGTGCGCGTGAGGAGGTGAGAGTTGAAAACATAAACAAAACCCGTCGGGGGGCTTCCGATAAGCCAAAATGCGTCTGAGCGCGTCTTAACCGGGAATTAAGTTGAGCTACAGGGCAACCCACAGGGTAACCCTGTGCTCCCAATGACCGCGACACGTGGTGGAGCGACTCTTTGCTTAGGGGGCAAATTCAATCCTGTTATTAGATAACCAATATCCTATTCCTAGTGTACCGTGCACCAACTCATGTGCCTACCTCATACTTCGATCCGGTTCGTTTCGTCGCAAGGTTGCGCCAGGACCACTTACACATCTTTGTAAACTGATCCGTACCACTTCTGGACTGATTATGGTCAAGCTCTATGGCGATCTTCAAACATCCTGATTCCTCGAAAAGCAGCCTGGAACCAGTTCAAGATCTGCCTCCCAGACACTGTTAGCCCCATATTAAACCCAGCTTAACTGAAAACACCGTCTCTCTTCACACCTGGAAACTGATTTGAAGATGATCGGCACGAGTCATGATCAGTATAACGATCAGCACAGTAATCGGGGCGGCGATCAGGGCGATCAGCCCCAGATCACCTCAAATCACCTCGGGGTCATCACAACATCGGCATTGCCAGTTCGCTCGACTGTATCCTTGACCTTCATTGCATGTTGGACCGCAAGGGTCGCACCGACTCAGCCCTTTGCTTGAAAATGAACCTGATCAGACCATCTTACGTTGATTTTGGATGGATCCATCGACTCTCACCACTTGCCCCAGCTTAGTAAGGCTCGTACGGCTCGCCACTCTATGTATCCGGCTTTGTCCTGTATCCGATCTTCACATTCCAGGGCGGAATTAAGTGACTCGGCTGATCAGGCCGAGATTTCCATATCACATTTGACTTCAACATCTGT
Source organism: Sclerospora graminicola (assembly GCA_001887855.2). NCBI lineage: Eukaryota > Oomycota > Peronosporomycetes > Peronosporales > Peronosporaceae > Sclerospora > Sclerospora graminicola. The sequence continues at coordinate 10,546 of MIQA02017089.1, forward strand.
ATCATCCGCGACTCATTCCGATGACCGGATTCTGCTGTTCCTGATACATTACTCCGTCATTGATGCTGTACATCAAGTTGTCTCGGTTGATCTAGTCTTGCACGTTCACGTGAGCTCCACCCAACATCCTATATTCCGATCGGGCCGTGATTCGCTATTCCATTATTATCCGGGACCAGGCGTAATAACGGTATTCGGCTTATTCCTTCACACTTACACAACAGCCCGTTGTCAACCACATTTCATCGTGTACGGGGTCAGCCTGTCCCACCCATCAAACGTCCCCATCTTGATGGGTGTTCCCATCGCCACCAATCAACGGGTAGGTGTGGTCCACCTTATTCTAAACTTTTATTGTCAGATCGCTTTACCACAGCCGCCCCTGAGCCAAACTGCAGCCGCGCAACGACTGCGGTTCGACTCACTCATTTCAGAATCTTCTTCTTGGCTTTCATGTCCGATTCGGTTCGGCCTCCTTTTTCCTTCCCTGCTTCCTCGGCTGCCTCTCCAGCCAGCTCTCGCCTCCAGGACCAATCTCAGCCAGTCCTGTGACTTCCCCGGCCTCGCCCCCCGCAACTACGATCACGACCAGCTTCATCTCTCCGACAACGGCTTTAACTTCTTATCGTCCGCCCCTGAGTTTTCCTGCTCGGCCCTCTCCGAGCCGTCCCGTTTGCTATCTAGAGCAACTGGCTCGTTCGGTGGAGGGGACGGGCCCACTCTCGGTGGGTCCCGTGGAGACTAGCCGACTGCGATTGGGGCTCCAAAGCGCAATTCCTGAATGGATTTCCCTATATGAGACCAACCGGACGCTTCGCGCCGAGTTATTTGATCGTCAGGCCATCATAAATCGTTTGGAGTGCGACTCTACCGACTTGGCACAACAACTATCGGCCTTACGAGTGGATCGCGACAAGCTTGACCATAACTTGCTAGATATGACGAATCGCGTCCAAGGCTTAACAGTTGATCGAGATCAATTGTCCGCTAATCTTGCTGCCTTGCGTGTCTCGGCGAAACCCTCTGGCACTGTTGCTTCGTTGCAGTCTATGGTTCGCTCATTGTCTATCACCGTTCGTGATCAAGGTATGTTCAACCCATCTGTTTCATCCATAGTATGTATTAACGTTCTTTGTCCTTGTTTTCAGATGAGCGCATCGAGGCGATGAAGCATTCAATGGTCGAGATGGTGGGCCACCTGCAACTGCTCGATGACCACCGTCGCGACCATGACCAGTTACTCCGGGACGAGACCTGCAACTGCTCGATGACCACCGTCACGACCATGACCAGTTACTCCGGGACACCGCTGAGGAAGTGGAGCGTTTGGAGATCGAAATGCGCCATACGGATGAGCAAGTCCAACGCTTGGTGACGCAACTCTCCGATTCGCACAGCGGCCGTGCTAGTATCCAGAAACGGTTGCGTGATGGTCAGAAGGAAGCTGACGATCACCGACGCGAGCTGAATCTTTTTCGGGTTAAGATTGAAACCCTGGAGCTTGATGAGCGCATTTGGACCCAACGCCATGACGACTTGAAGAAGATCGCCCACCAGACAATGAACAGGTGGACTGACCCGAAGGCTGATTCGGGGTCGCTTCGGACGGCTTAACGAGGGTTCCCCGAGCTGGTCAGCTCTCTTGTTCCGGCCGGCACAGAGTCCAATAAGTCTCTTGGGTCCGGCCCGCCGTCGCCTACCTATTCTATCGCTTCTTCTCCGCCGATCAACGCGGATGCTGGTCAACCAGCGATCAGCGAAACAGCGGCTCTTGATCCCACACTGTCTAGATCGCCACCGGCTTCGAGACCGGTCTCGTCGTCCCTGGGTTCGGCGTAGCGCAAACGGGCAAGTCATCCGAAGAGGAAAACGGTTCCGGCTAAACGCTCTCGCTTCGTCGACGACTCCGACGATGAGTCGACAGATCTGGACGAGCGAACTCAAACTGCTTTAGCCAAGTCACGCAGCGCTGATCGTGCAGCTTCGGTCACGACCTCGCCGGGCTCAGCCTCATTGACTCAGTCCATCGCTTTGCTTGACTCGGACGGCGATGGAGAGGATGATTTGGAAGACAAGCGACCGGTTCCAGCTGCCTTTGGTTATTATCCGACCGACGATGCGACGCCAACTGCTAGACCGGCCGACTTTAGTGCCGTCTTCATCCCAGCGAGTAAATCAACGCTCAAGCGGGACGACTACAGCTACGACCCGAAGATGAAATTCATGGACCTGAACGTCGTTCTGCAAGGGAAACCGTCGAAGGCCCTGATGGTGACCCGACAGCCTTGGAGTCATCCTCTGTTGTGGGACCTAACGCCTGTGGCCTTCCTGATAAGGAGAATAAGCGTTCCTCGCTGCTGGTCCCGTCCGCCAAGGTGGATTTTTCCGGCCAGGTCGTCGAGGCTCAAGAAAAAAGACTGGCAACCTCAACTGCTGAAACCTAGGATCATCGAGCTCTTGATCAACTCGAAGCCTTGGGAGGTTCTCGCGAAGCCTATGCCCGGATTGGACTTTCCTGATCGCCCCTGGTTTAGAGCTCTGAAGAGACGCCTGGATTCGTATTGCCGGGACCATGGTCAGGCGCTATGGGAGGCGACTCATCACTTCACGATCACTTCGACCATATCCAAGGATGCTTGGCTTGAGTCGTATTTCCATGCTCGCAAGCGTCGCCGCAGCAAAGCTGGGGCTGCTTGGGCCGCGATTTGTGACTTCGTAGTGAATGGGATCCAGATCGGTGTGTACGACTTGAACGTCTTCCTGTTTCCCGCCGTGCTCCGTGCTGCATCTACATATTCGTCGGGTGGATTCACAAGGTGTTTCATCTGACGCGGGGACTCACCCTCCTCCGATTGGCACGTTGCAAGATGCTTTGGACTTCGCCGATCGTCAAGATCCTTGGCAAAACCAATACCGCATAAGCCCCATGGATCACCCGGCGCTCCAGATCTCCCGTCTACGCGCGAACTATGGCCCATAGTTGTCGTGATAACAGTCTCATTTCATTTTCCTTTACCATTAATATATCACGATAACTTTCTGATGATTCTTATGTTCCATATCCAAAATATAATATCCAGATTCCCAGCGTTATCCTCATCTTGTGTGTCCAATTGTTCATATACACGTGAATGTAATTGTCATGAATATACGTATATGCATGTCCGTTGACTCCGAACCAGCTCAATCAACTTGATCTCAACTTGGTTTGACCATTACCATTGGCTGATCCATCGTAATATGTCAACCCAGACTATTGCGACTCCTGGTTGCCTTCTTCGTGAGTTTGAATAACTCCAGATCGGTTTCGTCTCACCCGATCGCGTTCAAACTCCCTTAGTAAAGCTCCACAGTTGAGGTCCCGCTCATCCACCCATGCTGAGTCGTCATAACCTTTCACTGAACCAAGTAATCACGATGGGTTCGACCAAATCGGGTCCTGTTGCCTAATTGGGTATCCAAAATCTTCTTTACTTCAAATTCATTTCAATCCAACGTTCTTTCCCAACTCTCTTCGGGAAAGAGAGCCTCTTCGAAACCAAACATTGGCTGATCATCGGATAACAACCTGTTTTTGGACGATCGGGGTATTCTCGGACCAGTTTCAGCTTCGACAAATGGACGATCGGGAAAATTCCGTAATCGGTACCCACAGTAATTAACCGAGCGGCATGGTCGTGTGGTGGAGCCGATTTCCAAATCCATGACCGAAGTCTTGGGTG
>MIQA02017091.1:0-66483 GCA_001887855.2 Sclerospora graminicola
TCAACAAGCAATTAAAAGCACTACATTCTGGATGAAGACACCCTGTGTGGTTGCTTCATGCCTTTTTGCTGTCTCAATAGCAGCAGTCGGTGGTCGTCAGCTGCACGATGGTATCGACTACGAACGCTACCTCGTCGAATTTGAGAAAACCGATGTCGAAATGAAAAGGTGGAAAGTCGCCTATTGGCGCAACAATGCATGGCTGCCGAATTTTCCCCGAGATCTCAGTCCCGAAGAAATTGACGAAGACCTACGTCAACGAATCTTCATGAGTAAACAAGATGTTCGACAGGCGCAAGACGCTAATCCGAACGCTAAGTTCTCGATCATGACGCCGTTTTCAGCTCTGACCAAAGAGGAATTTGCTTTAAGGATTCGAAACGTGTACGTCTATGGCAACTCAACGACGAAACGGACTGATCCTACTCCCACTCCCAAGAGAGGAACACGGTTCGATACCATCACTATTGTTGCAGCTCCGAATCCCGTACCATTCCACGCAATTACTGTTGTTGCTGCACCCGTGGCAAGTAATTCTGATGGCGCTTTGAACCCTTCCCCAGTCCCTGGAAAATCCCGATTTCTCGCTAGTAGCGGTGATACAATGGCTTATTATGAAATCCCCCCGACTGGAAACGGAATGTATTTTCCACACAAGATCCCACCGCCAGCCCCGGCCAAAACCCCACCCACACCCCAATACGGACCCCCCTCCGGTCCAATTTTTGAACGATTTCTCAGTGATACGACGACTACCTCTCTTGTCAGTCCGAATCCAATGCCATATACTCCAGATATGTTAGCTACTACCGTCACTGTCGCACAGAGCCCAAAAGCACCCGGTGCGGTGACTCCAGTTGTTTTGACGCCGCTTCCCACGGTTACCTATCCTGTGCCCCAGTGTCCACCCCGTGTTCCAAGTGATGGTATAGGTGTAACCGTCGTGGCAGCTCCATTTCCTGGAACAGGTACCATTGTTGCCGGTCCTCCTGTCAACCCACCTGTCGATTTGGTAGCCCGCACCGTCACGGTCGTCAATGTCGACGCTACACCAATAAATCTGAGCCCGTCTCCAGCCCCAAGCAGCAAAAATAATGACTCAACGACGAACACCTTCCCTGTACCCCCATGTCCACCCCCTGTTCCAAGTAATGGTATTGGTGTAACCGTCGTGGCAGCTCCATTTCCTAAAACATTTACCGTCGTTGCCAGTCCTCCAGGTGGTGATGGTACGACGATTACCGTTCCTGTCAACCAGCTAACGCCAATTTCTCCAGATTGGATACACCAAACTGTCATTGCCGCACCCCCCAACGCATTTACTCCCGCTGTAGGTGCGATGAACCCTCCCCCAGTCCCTGGAAAATCCCGATTTCTCGCTAGTGCCGGTGACACCGCGCACCCAACTCAAATTTCAAGAGGTTTAGCGGATCCGAATCAAGTTGAGTCGCGGTTTTTGCGAGCCCAGTCACGCGCTTCTGTTCAAACGCATGAAAGTAAGAAACGAGCCGGCCGAACCGTCGACTGGTCCGATTCTCGATGCATGCGTTCAATTCAAAGTCAAGGTGAATGTAGCTCCTGTTGGGCGTTTGCTTCCGTTGCCGCGGTGGAGTCTCTGCAATGCATTCGAAGCGATGAACATGGGATTCGAAAGTACTCAGAGCAAGAACTGGTAGAATGTGATTTGCGCAACATGGGCTGTGATGGTGGTACTGCAAAATATGCATTCGAGTATATTCAACAAAACGGGTTATGCTCAGCTAAGTCTTACCCGTACACTTCACTAAATGGCGGCTCTGAGTCTTGCAGCGCTAGTTGCTCGAGAAAGGAAACCGGTATCACTGGATACAAGAAGCTTCGCGAAGGCAACGAGGCTGAGCTTATCGAGACCCTTCAGTCGCAACCTGTTGTCGCGGTGGTTGCAGCGGGTAACGCAGCTTGGAAACAGTACACTGGTGGTATTTTGTCTAGCTGTGGCACCTCTGCGGTAGATCACACTGTGCTCATTGTGGGCTATGATGAGACGTCTTTCAAGGTACGCAACTGGTGGGGTGAAGAATGGGGCGAGGCTGGTCATATTCGATTGGAGCGCACTTCATCTGGTTCAGGCACCTGTGGCCTCCTTAAGGACATGACGCACCCAACGATGTGATGATAGCTCGCTTTTCTACTTGTAATGTACTGTTGTGCATCCAAAAATTATAAGCACTTACTTCAAATTCAAGTTGTCTTAGTACATTTACCCTTTATAAGAATTACCTCTCTTAACTAATAAAGAAGCATTACCCTTGGTACCCCCCTTTGAAGAATTAACACACAAGAGAATAAGTGGCATTGATTCCGCTTCACATGCACTTATATGTGCATATATACATTAAGTGCTAATGTTTCTACTGAGGTAAAGGAACTCTACATGAATGTCTCTACAGACATAATGCTTAGTGTCAATGATAAAAGTAAAATATAATTATTTTTGCCTTCTTGCAAGCAAGTTCTTCCTCTACCTTCACTACTTCGACGCGCAACGTGCTTACTTCAACAGGTTATGAGCCCAAGCTCCAACCTCATCCGATTTTCCTCGACCTGACCGCTCCGACAACTTTGATGACGTCTGAAGGACCAGAATTCAAAGCATACCCGACGGAAAGAACTGCTTCGATTTATTGAAGATCCCAACTACGAACTCAACCCAGTCGTTGACGACGATGACGAAGACATGGTTTCAGAAACCGACGATGACCCAGATTCGGATTCCAACTACGATGGCGAAAATGACTTGCAGGACGAAAATATGGAGCCGGATCAAGAACTGGACGACGATGAAGAAGATTTTGTTGCATCGACCGACGTCCGCCGACTCACCATCGAGGATTCGGTAGTTCAAGATGGAAACGACGATGTCTCTAAGCCTGCAACTCCTGTGCTCCCAGCTTCTGCTCAAGTTGAATCCTTTGGAACACTGAATGCCAGGAAGGTTGCCAAGGCAAAGGCTAAAGTGTGGTAAAGCGATCGGAAAATATTGGGACTGAAGTGGACCACACATGGCCGTTGATTGGTGACGATAGAACACCCATCAACATATGACGGTTGATGGGTGGGAAAAGGCTGATCACAGTAAAAGGAAAAGGTGGCGGACAACGGATATTCACGATGTGGAAAAATCAGCCAAGTACTGTCGTTAAGCCCAGTCCCAGACACTGACAGAATGATGGAGATCACGATCACGATCGTTACTACAGTTACTAAGTGGAGTTCCCGTGGATGTAATAAGAAAAGAGTAACTGTTGACATGACGTATCAAGGGCAGGTGACCAGCCGATCTCTGAATGGTATAGTGGTTGAAGTTGATCATGACACGAAGTTACGGCCTGATCAGCCTATTATGCCCGAGCAATGAAGATTAGATGTGGAATGAAGTCGGGCATGTGGAGTGACAGGTTGTGTGAGTGATGATAACCTATGGGTTTGTCCGAAGATGACGTGGCAAGGCCTGATCAGGCCTGATTAGCCGAGATCGGTGTTATATGGTTGCCCTGACGGGGTATAAAGGTCGGAAGTATGGCTTAGCAGATGAATTGAGTCGTGATAATGATGACCCAGAGCGTTCCCGAGGTGATCAACGGCTGATCGGCCTGATCACCACCTGATCACTCGGCTGATCACTATGCCGATCGTGATCAGGGCTGATCAGCCTCTGATCAGCGTTCAGATGCAAGGGCAAGTAAGTTTTCGGTTTGGTCGGGCTGTATACGAAGTGGACAAGTGTTGAAGAGCAGATCTCAAGTGGTTTCAAGGTCGTTTGTTGAAGATCGGGATGGGTTGAAGATCTTTCTGAGAGTCGGGTCGTGATCAGGGCAGAAGTGGTACAGATCAGCTTGAAGGTGCAGCCAGGATGGGCAAGGTGGTGCTACGCAACCGTGCGACGAAGTAAATAGGTTCTAAGTATAAGTCAGGCATGAGTTGGTGTACGGTACACAGGTATAGGACATTGCATATATAATAACAGGTTTTGATTTTCCCCTTAAGCAAAGAGTCGCTCCGCCACGTGTTGCGGTCATTGGGAGCACAGGGTTGATTAGTCCCCTCTTGCTCAGCTAATTCCCGGTTAAGACGCGCTTCGACGCATTTTGGCTTGCCGGAAGACCCCCGACGGGTTTGTTTTAGGTGATCGAACCTCACCCTCAACGCGCACGTGTTTGGAACACGTTATTAATATTGGTAAAGGTTTTGTGGAGATAACGTTTGTGGATTACTGTGGAAGATCGTGGTTTGATCGCGTTTTCTTGGTTTCGTTATATCTCTCTCTCATTGGCTGGCCTGATCAGACGAATTTTCCTGATCAGTGCCTAGATACTGATTAAGTATCGACCCCAACCCGTTCTCCGGTGAAGATTTCCACCCGAGGACACCCCCGTCTCGAGAAGGTCATTCCCTCCGACCTGATCAAGATCATCGTTTTCGTCACCGAGTCCACCTAAGTGAGTGTAACCACCCCCGATCAACGGGTACACAAGGTGATATGAAGATAAACATAGATCCTGACGCGCATGAAGACCGGCCAGATGACCGGGAGGATCAGATCAGTCACCACAATGGTGATTCATCTGATTTTGATGCTGATCAGGATCGACGGAGTACCCCCTCCGATAGTTGGTCGTCCGGGCCAGTGGGTATCTGGATTCCACCCAAGACTTCGGTCATGGATTTGGAAATCGGCTCCACCACACTGGTGCGCGTGCCCGGGTCACTTGGTGACTCAGGATATCACCGTGATTCCTTTGATGATGAAAAAGATGTGAAAATCAAAGTGGAGGAAACTTTTTCGTGTGTATTGGAGGAAGGCGTATCGTCTCCGATGCTGTCCATTTCTAAAGGAAGCGATGATCGACCTGGTCTGGTGGAGTGCCAGGTCGAGATTAAAGATGAAATAACTCCCCATGTGGCCCCGATCGGGGCCGATCTGGGTTATAGTAAAGTTGACTATAACCCAGGAAAGGATCGAGGTGTTAACCTTGATCCTATGCATAAGAAGAAAATGGAAAAAGACAGAAAAAACATGGGGGCGGATCATTGCGATCCACCTAAAAATATGTGAAACCTAAACCGAAGATCTTCGAGGAAGACGAAGAGAAGATCGAACCAGCCGAGAAGACCACTGTCCAAGATGTGGAACGACTGTTCTATCTTCGAGAGTTTCACAAGTTCCTGGCTACCAACCGAGTGATGAAGATCATTAAACCTAAGATCATCGGGAAGCTTGAAGGTCGAGCGACCCGGCCGGTGGTCACAGGCAGTCAACTTGATCTGATCAGGAACCTCTTGGCGCAGATCGACGAGGTTGGCTTCACTACTGGTGCCTTCGACGCGAATATGCTATTCGATCTGGATCAAGAGACGATCAGAGAAGCTATGACAACTCTGTATGATCACCTTGCCTCGTTACTAGGGGCGAACCCAGTGGTTCAGTCGCCTATCGCGGATCCTTCGTACCGATCACAGTTGGTTGAGTATCCTATGGATATTGAGTCGATATATCAATCGTCATCACAATCTGGAGCGGCCTCCACCGACTCCTCGGTTGGGATCACACGTATGACGTTGGGCCCGAAAGGGATCCAGCAGATCGACCCCAAGATCGAGTCGCAGAACAGGAAGAGAAAGCCTGAACCTGGTAGAGTCGGATCGGACGATAGTTTCGAAGATGCTCAGGAAGTGCCACAGGCCAATCCGACCTCCAACACTGGTCATACCAACATGCCGGAGGTCCCAGAGCAATTAAAAACCATGTTCGCGACTATGATGAACCGATTTGTGGGTGAACAATATGGATTGCCTCAGTACACACCTGGACAAGGACAACCATGGCGATCAGCATCGAACATGAATCAGTCCGCTGAGAAACCGGTCAAGAGACCCGTGGACGTGGAGATGGAATCAGTCCGATCAGCCGGAATTGTTCGTTCGATATGCCAGGCCGATCACCAAGGTCGATTTCACCGATCACCCCCACGGAGTGATGTGGACATGGAGTCAGAAGGTGAGATCAGTCAGCATTTCGATCCAGATGATCTGGACATTGAGATGCCTCGTAGGGCGAATATGGCCTCCGCGCAGGCATTTGACAGTGAATCCGGAACGATCACCCGAGTGCGAATGTCTGCGATCTCGGAATTGAAAGATTTCACCGGCAAAGATATGGATGATGATCAGGCCAGAGCTTGGTTAAGTCGGACTAAGTCAGCTTTTCTGAGGGACAAGACACCGGAAGGTGAAAGATGCCTGATCTTCGCTGATCTAATGAAAGGTCCGGCCAAGAACTGGCTTAAACAGCTGAGTCGAGAAGTGCGTCTGAAGTGGCCTCGTTTGTGTGAAGAGTTTGAAGAACAATATTGCAACTCGGGGGTGTCTGTCGCTAGACAGTACTACCACATGAAGAAAAGGTCCGATGAGACGCCGATCGAGTACTTACATCGGTTGAATGTTGCTGGTCTACGCGCGAAAATGCCGATCAAGGACCCACGGCACCCGGATATAGCCCGTGAACATGTCGAACACTTCATTGGGACTCTGGATAATCGCGATCTGGCTGATCAGCTAACCCTGCTCCGTATAAAGGACTCAGAACAACTGGAACTGACTCTGAGGACGCTGCAGCGGGCCAAGAGTCGACAGCCCAAGGTCGAGGTAGGATCGAACCGGTACCGGTCCAAGCCACACCCTGATCAGGGCAAGATACCGGCAGCCCGACCAGCCAGAGCGATTCGAATGATCGCGAAGGAATCAGACAGTTCGGGTTCTGAAGAAGAAAGTGGCCAGTCGAGTCTGAGCTCGGACGAGGAACAGTACCGTCATATCTTTACGACGGAGCCAGTGTATCGCCCGAGATCATCGACTAATGGCATGGACGGACGGAAACCTGGTGGTATTCAACCTGATCAGGACCGATCTCGTAAGAAATGTGTGCATTGTGGGTCGACCAAACATGGAGATCGTGATTGTTGGAAAAGAATTACGTGTGGAAAATGTGATCGTAAAGGTCACCCTTCTGATCATTGTTTTTTCGTGTGCAAGACCTGTGGGAAGCTTCATGACGCCGGCGCCTGCCCTATTGAAGAATTTTTTAATCTGATGCGCAAGTGGTATGTGCCGACTAAACATGCTGGTATGCTCCCACCAGATGTTGAGAAGATGTTAAACTAGATCGCTCGCCAGGTTGGAATCTGGTTCGAGCCGAGCGATCTACGTTCTGCATTTATGCATATGTCGGTAGCGGAGATAAGTTTGAGGAAAAGAAGATAACCGACAATACATGTTCTAATTCAAATTGCATCGATCGGTGTCCGATCTACAGTCTCAGAGTGGATGAATATTCCCGATCGGACGTGATCATGGAGTTGGATCTACTGCCCGGTGAATCCCGAGGATACTGGAAGTATCACTCTCCCGACAAGTGGTTTAAACAGGCTAAAGCTAATGGAAAGATCAACAATGAAAAAGCCACTATTTTATTTGACTCTGGGGCGGAAGTCTCGATCATCGACTCCGCCTTTGCTCGTAAGGTGGGATGTCGTATAGACAGTACCCAGAGGCAAGAATGTGTTGGGATCGGCGAGAGTTCATATATGACGGAAGGACGATCACGTGTGAAGATCACCCTGGCAGGATCCCTGGTCTACTATTTTAATGCTTGGGTTGGCCGGTTAGCCGGTCAAGACGCGATATTGGGGATGGATTTTATGGTACCAGCCGGTATACGACTTGACCTGTCTCATGGAACCCTGACTCTGCCGGATGAAGTGCAGATTCAGTTATCTGGCCGACGACCTTTGTATGGTACTCATGTACGGATGTTAAAAATGGGTCAGTACGAGAACATTGGGGTGTCCCGATCAGTCGATGTCATGATTCGGTCGAGTGATCGGCAACAGAAATTGTGGCTGACCCGTGGTGAACGATGGGTACCAACGTTCGTTAAAGGTATCGGCCGATCAAGCTATATCAGGGTCACAAATATATCCGATCAGCCGCTGATCATCCACGAAGACATGATCTTAGGGATGTGGTTACCTGAAGGGAAAGTACCTCGACAGATCGGATATGTTTCAGTGGGATCACGAAGATACATTGAATGGCAGAATCTGGCTTATCAAGCCACCACGGACATGATCAGTGACGAAGATTTAGCGGATGAAGATACCTCACCTATGGTCGAGAAGCCGGAGTATTCTACGCCGACCAAGCTGCTGATCAGGAGGCCACCGATCGAAGCGACAGGGGAAGGCCGGGTCAAAGAAGGTCCACAGATATTGAGTATAATTAGGCCCGGCTCACCGAAAACAACGGATCCAGATAGCGGAAATGACAGTGAGGAGTTCAGGCGCGATCATGAGAAGGAAAAGGAGGATGAACCAGCCGAAGTCATTACAGAGGAGGGTGAACCCGAAGTAAACCATCAGTCGAGTGACGTACAAGGAGCGACTCAAGATGACGCCGATCAGAAAAAGGCAGATCAGGTGGACGAGCAAGTGTGTATACACGAAGGTGGCGATCAGTACATTGAAGGTATCGAGAAGCAGATGGCCGTTTTACCGGAAGTATCGCCCAATATGCCAGAAGTCACCATGGAAGATCTACAGGTCGGTGATCCCGAAGTGAACACTCCCGAGCAGATCGATCAGCTAAAGAAGATCATCTGGAAGAGGCGTCACTTACTGATGGGGAAAGGTAACGCCCTACCCCCAGCCGCATTCGGAGCTGTTTGTGATATAGACGTGGGAAATGCGAGGCCGATCGCTCAGCGTTGTCGTAAAGTTGCACCTCAATACCGGGAGAAGTTATCCGATTTGATCAAGGGTTTGCTGAGTACAAAGATCATCCGACCATCAACATCGCAGTGGGCATCACCGATCGTGATCGTGATTAAGAAGAATGGGGTTGATATTCGATTGTGTATCGACTATAGAATGGTGAATCGCCTCACGAAGTTGATGGTCTACCCGATGCCCCTGATCAACGATTTATTAGAAGATCTGGATAAAGTTTTATGGTTTTGTTCGCTGGATATGGCTAGTGGTTTCTGGGTGGTTTCGATGACTGATCGCGCTCGAGAGATCTCGGCTTTCGTTACACCTTTTGGGCTTTTTGAATGGAATCGGATGCCGTTTGGATTAAAGAATGCCCCACAGATCTACCAGAGGCTGATCGACAATGCTCTCTATGGGTATTTCCAGATCAGTGCTGATCGGGAAGCCACTGATCTACATGATGTGTTTACGGAAGGTGAGCCAGACCAAGATCAGGGCCGATCAGTATTGGGAAGGCGATCATACATAGATGATATCTTGGTCACAGCAACATCCTGGGATATGCTATGCGATAAGGTCGAACGACTCCTAGACACCTGCGAGCGCTGGAATTTGTCGATCAGTGTGGTCAAGAGTTTCTGGGGTCAACCCAAGGTCGCTTACCTCGGCCATAACGTATCGATCCAAGGTTTGGAAGCAAACCCAAAAGATCTGGCCGCTCTCAGCAACTTACCTTTTCCCCGATCACTGAAGGCCATGCAATCCTTCCTCGGATCTCTGAATTATTATAGCAGATTTATCGAGGACTTCTCGATTTACGCCGCTATACTATATGAACTGAAGGAAGTTGATTATCATGGGCTACGAGAACGTGATCAGGTAGGAGGATCACCAATTGAGACTGATCACGAAGTTGAAGCTACTGAAACGGATTTCAAGACTGGATCACCGATTGATCGAACTATGCCAGGGTCAGAAGACCACATGAATCGAGCTATGGTAGCCTTCAGTATGTTAAAGGCGAAGATGATCTCGACGCCGATACTGAAACACTTCGATCCAGAGAAGATTCCCGTGGTGATCTTATATGCCAGTAAATGGGCAATATCGGCCGCACTGGTCCAAGATCACGATGGAGTTTATTGCCCGGTGACGTTCACAAGCCGAACATTAAAACCGAACGAAGTTAACTATGGTATTGTGGATAAGGAAGTGCTAGCATTATTACGTGTGTTGGATGTTTGCTACTCTATGCTGGTAACTAGATCAATTAAGGTATTATCCAAGCGATCTAGTTTGGCGTGGTTACTATCCGCGAGTGGTTTAGATGGAAGACTGGGGCGATGGGCAGCGGTGTTATCTCAGTGGACTTTGGAGATCATTAAGTGCACCAAGGGCGAAGAAGAAATTCTTGGAACGCTGGCAGCCAGCATCACGCCCCGATCAGAAGTCGATGAAGCCCTGATCGAGGTCGCTCCTCGGAAGCAACCACGTGAATCGATCACTATACCCCCACCGATCGTCGGCTCAGAGGAAGATCTGATCGTTGTAAGTTTCGACGGATCAGCGAGTGTGAAGAAAGGCGTGGGGGCGTATAGTGCGCTGTTATGGAAGCTGCCTGAATGGACTGTTATCTCGGCCGGGTCAGATTATACTCCAGGTATCACGGTCAATGAGGCTGAATATCGTGGTCTGCTGCTAGGTTTGGATCTCTTGCAAGAGCAAAAGATCGGAAGAGTAATCATATGCGGAGATTCAAACCTAGTAATTCGGCAGATCACTGGAGAGATCGATTGTAAAGCACCGCGTTTGAAACTACTGAACGATCGCGTTATGAAAGCTTTACGTGGGTGGCCAAGACATGATCTTTTGCATGTGAAACGTGATTGGAATCGGAGTGCAGATCACTTAGCCACTATGGCTATGCGTGATCAGGCCGGATCGATAGTTACTGATCAAGCGTTGCTGGAAGAACTGGTGGAGATCAATAGGCTGCCTGAGCTGATCCGTGTGGAAGACGAAAAGGAAGCAGCCCAGATCTTGATTACGACGAGATCACGAACCAGATCACCGCCCAACAGATCACCCTCTCGAGAAAGCCTGACAGAAGAAATAGTACAAGAGATGCGGATCGAAAGAATTCTCAAGGCTCAAGACGAGGAAAAATGGATCGTTGATTTGAAGGCGTTTCTAAAGGGTGATCTGGAGAAGTTGAGCCAGAGTGAGGCAAAAGATTGTGCCAAGATCGCGTCTAACTACGAGATCGACGAAAATGATCTATTGTTTTACTATGTCCAAGCTGATCAGGCCGATGCAGATTTGGACCGATCGGCAAGACTCGTGATCCCGGAGACTTTACAAGCTGATATCTTACACCATTATCATGTTAGTTTGGAGGGTGGCCACCAGGGCGTAGGTCGAACGTATCACAGGATCCGTAAACATTTTCATTGGAGAGGATTATATCGAAGTATACAAAAGTTTGTTGGGACATGTACGGATTGCGAAACTGGAAAAGGTATGCCAAACATCCGGGGAAGATCACCTGGAAATATCCAGGCGACCTACCCTTTCCAAGTGATAGCGATGGATCACATACCGTCCCTGCCAAAATCGTTCAAGGGCAATACAGAGTTGCTGATCTGGACTGATCTGTTCACGGGATTGGTGATCGCGAAAGCGGGATCTACCCGAACAGCCCAACAAGTCGCTTGCAGTTATGAAGAATGTGTTTTTCGACGATTTGGAGCCAGTGAAGTGATCAGGCATGATCGCGAACCGGGTTTCATGGCCGAAGTGTTCCGATCGTTTAATCAGATGCTTGGCCAGAAACAGAGCGCGACCATGGCGTATCGTCCACAGGCGAATGGTAAAGCCGAACGGATGGTGCAGACGCTAACGAGAGCTATCAAGATGTATGTCGCGGACTCCGCGCAACAAGATTGGGATGAATATGCGGAGAGACTGGTGTTTGCGTTGAATTCCTCTTTTGATCGGATCAGGGGAGATACTCCATTCTACCTGGCGTATGGTTGGGACCCCCGATCTACCATCGAGTCGGTGATCCCTGTTGGATGCACACGAGGTCGAGATCGCGAGGCTCGTCGATGGCGTATGGGACTCCAGCGTCACTACCAACATGCGCGGGAACAAGTCAACGAACGATTACGGAGGGCTATCCAAGAAAGAGCTGATCGGAACAATGATCAGGCCGATTCGCACAATATCGAGCCGGGATCAAGGGTTTGGCTTTACTTGGATCGCGTGAAAGAAGGATATGCCAAGAAGTTAGCACATCTGTGGCATGGACCGTTCCGTATAGCCGAACTGATCGGTGATCATGCCGCTCGGCTGATTACTGCAGGTACCGATTATGGAATTTTCCCGATTGTCCACTTGTCGAAGTTGAAACTGGTTCGAGAATACCCTGATCGGCCTAAAACCAGGCTGTCATGCGATGATCAGCCAAGGTTTGATTTTGACGAAGCTCTCTTACCCGAAGACAGTTGGGAAAGAGCGTTGGACCCGAACGAATTCGAAGTGGAGAAGGTTTTGGATACCCGATCAGGCAAGAGGACCCGATTTGGCCGAACCCACCGTGAATACTTGGTTCGGTGGAAGGGTTATGACGATCCCGAGTGGGTAGATGAACGTGATCTGAACTGTGGAGCTTTATTAAGAGAATTTGAACGTGATCGGGTGAGACGGAATCGATTTGGAGTGATGCAAACCCACGAAGAGGGTAACCAGGAATCTCAATAGCCTGGGTTGACACATTGTGACTGATCAGCCAAATATGATGATCGGGCAAGTGGAGATCAGGGCGGTTGGACTGGTTTGGAATAAACGGATACATATACATACATATATTACTCAAGAATTATACCTGTACGCATGAGAGCGACCGACATACAAGATGGAAGCGATAATGAGACATGAACAAGATATACGAAGGTGGAATGCGAAAATCATCAAGAACTGTCGTGATATATTAGTGATTATGGAAAACGAAATAGAAGTTGATTATCACGACGATCACAGGCCATACTTAGTGCGCAGGCGAGAAACCGTGTACCCTGGATGATCCATGGGACTTGATCGAAACTGGTTTCGCCAAGGTTCCTGCTGATCGGTCCAGATCAGGCAATCACGCAGCGTGGCGACCGGAGTTATATGCCCATAACCGGGATACCAATCCCCGCCGTCAGCCTTGAGTCCTCGCGATCCCGCTCGACGAACAGGTAAATGCAGGACGCCAGGGAACAGGAAAACGTCCAGATCACACTCGCCGTGCAGGATTCCGTCGACGATATAATCGCAGATCGTGGCCCAAGCAGCCCCGGCTTTGGTGCGTCGACGCTTGCGAGCATGATGGTAATGCTCGATCCACGCGTCCTTGCGCATCGCCGTCGTGATCGGGAAATGGTGAGTCGCCTCCCATATTGCTTGCACGTGCTCCTGGTAATACAAAGCCAAGCGTCCCTGCAGCTCGACAAACCAAGGGTGATCAGGAAACGCCAGCCCGGGCATAGGTGTCAGGAGGACATCCCAGGGTGCTGAATCGATCAGAAGCTCAATAGCACCTCTGGTCAGCACCCTTGGTTGCCACTGCTTGTCTTTGGGCGCCGGCGATCTGGTCGGAAAGATCCAGCCTGGCGGGCGGGACCACAAGCGAGGGACGAGTTTCTGCCGCACTTCAAGAACCCGAGGCGTCAGATCCCAGACCTGATCAGCACTCCAAGGTTTCCGTGTTGCCATGTGAGCGGAAGTCGGCTTGCCCTGCATGACGACATACAGATCCATGAACCTTTGGTTCGGATTGTAACTGTAATCGTCTTCTCCGACCGACGATTGTTTCGCCGGGATGAAAACGCCCGTGAAATTGAGCGGCGGGGCGATCGCTGCCCTAGTGGCCGCTGGAGGAATGTTAGGATCAGCTTGAGCCGGTTGTTCCTCCTCGAGATCATCGTCATCGTCGTCATCTGACTCCAGCAAAGTAACGGCCTGGGCCAACGAATTTACGCCTGAATAGCTTGGTGCTTGCGTACGGCGATCAGTGCTGCGCGATCGGGCCAGAACAGACAACGTCCTCTCGTCCAGATCAGTCGATTCGTCGTCCGAGTCAATCACAAGACGTGATCGCTGGGCGGGAATCATCTTTTTCTTTGACGAGCTGGTCTGCTTACGCTTCCCAGAACTCGAGACCGAAGGCGCTGATCTCGGAGTCGCCGGTGAACGAGATTGAATAGACGCAGAAGCCTTTGAAGTGCTGATCACGGGCTGATCAGCACTACGAACAGGCAAGGAAGCGACGGAGGACGCGGGTGAAGGCGGGGCAGACTCCGGAGACTGTGGCGGTGTTCCAGATGAAGTAAAAGAGCCGATCAGCCCAGGAAGCCGTTGTAAGGCCGTCCGAACTGACCCCGAACCGGTGTTCGGTTTGGTCCACCTCTCCATAGTCTGCACCGCGAGGTTTTTCAGGTCGGCGTTATGCTGAAGCCAGGCGCGATCATCGAGCTCTAGGGTTTCAAGTTTAACCCGAGCAAGATTAAGCCCGCGCCGGCAATCTTCAGCCGCTTTCCGACTCTCGCACAACCTTTTCTGTATGTCGGCGCGGCCGATGCGAGAATCGGAAAGTTGCTTGGCCAAGAGCTGGACCTGCTCATCCGAATAGCGAGCCTCGACCTCCCGACGCTCTACGTCCTCGGCAGCGCAGATCTTGTCGTGCAGCAGCTGATCACGGTCGAGACGGTGATCATCGAGCCGTTGTAGATGATCCACCATCTCGACCATCGAGTTTTTCATCGCCTCAATACGTTCATCTGGAAATAAACATGGAGAGTCAAATACGGATTACAGAAGAAGCGAATGAGATAAACGTACCCTGATCGCGGATGGTAATAGTCAGCGAACCGATCAGCGACTGTAAAGAGGCGACGGTGTCCGAAGGCTTGGAAAGTCGCCGAGCAGCGAGGTCAGCCGACAACTGATCACGCTCCATCGTCAAACCCTGAACGCGATCAGTCATGTCTCGCAAGTCTTGGCCAAGCCGGTCGTGATCTAGCCGGAGAGTCGATAGCTGGGCAGCCAGATCAGCGGAATCATGTGCCAAGGAATCAGCAACGATCCGACGGTCGGATAACTCAGCGGTAAGTGCCCGGTTGGTATCATACAGAGAAACCAACTCGGGAATTGCACTTCGGAGTTCCGACCGTAGCCGACAAGCCTCCACGGGCCCCAACGTGAATGGACCCGATCCATCTATCAGGCGAGCGAGCTGCTCCAAGGAACGGAGAGGGCGATCTGATGGAGGTCGAGCGGGAGGATTCCAAGGCGGTCGATACGAAGCAAGAGTCGTTGTTGGACGGATGAGGCTGGTCGTGATCGGCGCCGAAGTCGTGATCGGGGCGATCGCGGGAGTAGTCGAGCTGGAAACGGAAGGCGAGGCAGCGATCGGGCGGGCAGCCGAAGAAGACGAAGAAGGAAGAGAAGATCGGCTCGCGTCGGCCATGGTGATCGCCAGAGAGGAAGTTTAAAAGTGAGTGAGTCGAACTGCAGTCGTTGTGCGGCTGCAGTTAGTCTCAGGGGCGGCTGTGGTAAAGCGATCGGAAAATATTGGGACTGAAGTGGACCACACATGGCCGCTGATTGGTGACGATAGAACACCCATCAACATATGACGGTTGATGGGTGGGAAAAGGCTGATCACAGTAAAAGGAAAAGGTGGCGGACAACGGATATTCACGATGTGGAGAAATCAGCCAAGTACTGTCGTTAAGCCCAGTCCCAGACACTGACGGAATGATGGAGATCACGATCACGATCGTTACTACAGTTACTAAGTGGAGTTCCCGTGGATGTAATAAGAAAAGAGTAACTGTTGACATGACGTGTCAAGGGCAGGCGTCCAGCCGATCTATGAATGGTATGGTGGTTGAAGTTGATCATGACACGAGGTTACGGCCTGATCAGCTTATTATGCCCGAGCAATGAAGATTAGATGTGGAATGAAGTCGGGCATGTGGAGTGACAGGTTGTGTGAGTGATGATAACCTATGGTTTGTCCGAAGATGACGTGGCAAGGCCTGATCAGGCCTGATCAGCCGAGATCGGAGCTATATGGTTGTCCTGACGGGATATAAAGGTCGGAAGTATGGCTTAGAAGATGAATTGAGTCGTGATGATGATGACCCAGAGCGTTCCCGAGGTGATCAAGGGCTGATGGGCCTGATCACCACCTGATCACTCGCTTGATCACTATGCCGATCGTGATCAGGGCTGATCAGCCTCTGATCAGCGTTCAGATGCAAGGGCAAGTAAGTTCTCGGTTTGGTCGGACTGTATACGAAGTGGACAAGTGCTGAAGAGCAGATCTCAAGTGGTTTCAAGGTCGCTTGTTGAAGATCGGGATGGGTTGAAGATCTTTCGAAGAGTCGGGTCGTGATCAGGGCATAAGTGGTACAAATCAGCTTGAAGGTGCAGCCAGGATGGGCAAGGTGGTGCTACGCAACCGTGCGACGAAGTAAATAGGTTCGAAGTATAAGTCAGACATGAGTTGATGTACGGTACACAGGTATAGGACATTGCATATATAATAACAGGTTTTGATTTTCCCCCTAAGCAAAGAGTCGCTCCGCCACGTGTTGCGGTCATTGGGAGCACAGGGTTGATTAGTCCCCTCTTGCTCAACTATTTCCCGGTTAAGACGCGCTTAGACGCATTTTGGCTTACCGGAAGACCCCCGACGGGTTTGTTTTAGGTGATCGAACCTCACCCTCAACGCGCACGTGTTTGGAACACGTTAATAATATTGGAAAAGGTTTTGTGGAGATAACGTTTGTGGATTACTGTGGAAGATCGTGGTTTGATCGCGTTTTCTTGGTTTCGTATTATCTCTCTCTCATTGGCTGGCCTGATCAGACGAACTTTCCTGATCAGTGCCTAGATACTGATTAAGTATCGACCCCAACCCGTTCTCCGGTGAAGATTTCCACCCGAGGACACCCCCCGTCTCGAGAAGGTCATCCCCTCCGACCTGATCAAGATCATCGTTTTCGTCACCGAGTCCACCTAAGTGAGTGTAACCAGCCCCGATCAACGGGTACACAAGGTGAGATGAAGTTAAACATAGATCCTGACGAGCATGAAGACCGGCCAGATGACCGGGAGGATCAGATCAGTCACCACAATGGTGATTCATCTGATTCCGATGCTGATCAGGATCGACGGAGTACCCCCTCCGATAGTTGATCGTCCGGGCCAGTGGGTATCCGGATTCCACCCAAGACTTCGGTCATGGATTTGGAAATCGGCTCCACCACATAAACATTTTCATGGAGAGGTCTGAGGCATGATCGTGAACCGGGTTTTATGGCTGAGGTTTTCCGATCGTTTAATCAGATGTTTGGTCAGAAACAAAGTGCGACTATGGCCTACCAGCCACAAGCGAATGGCAAAGCCGAACGGATGGTACAAACGCTGACCAGAGCTATAAAAATGTATGTCGCTGATTCCGCCAACAAGATTGGGACGAATATGCGGAAAGACTGGTATTTGCGTTAAATTCTCCTTATGAACGGATCAGGGGGGACACCCCCTTTTTGTTTGGCTTATGGTTGGGACCCAGGATCGACTGTTGAATCGGCAATTCCTGTAGGATGTACCAGAAGTCGGGACCGCGAGGCCCATTGGTGGCGTATGGGACTCCAACGCCACTATCCCAACGCGCGAGAGCAGGTCAATAAACGACTCCGGAGAGCGATCCAAGAAAGATCCGACCGGAATAACGATTAGTACGATCCATATAATATTGAACCGGGATCAAGGGTCTGGCTTTACCTGGATCGGGTAAAAGAAGGATACGCCAGGAAACTAGCGCACATGTGGCACGGACCGTTCCGTGTTTCTGAGCTGATCAGCGATCATGTCGCCCGGTCGATCACCGCAGGCACCGATTATGGAGTTTTTTATCATTCATTTGTCGAAACTGAAGCTGGTCAGGGAGTTTCCTGATCGTCCCAAATCAGGTTATCAATCGAGGATCAGCCAAGGTTCGATTTCGACGAGGCTCTTTTACCTGAAGATAGTTGGGAGAGAGTGTTGGATCAGGATGAATTCAAAGTTAAGAAGATACTAGATACCCGATCGAGCAAAAGGACCCAATTTAGCCGAACCCATCGTGATTTCCTCGGTTAGTGGAAAGGGAATGACGATCCTTCTTGAGCGGATGATCGGGATCTCAACTGTGGAGCTTTAGTGCGAGAATTTGAACGTGATCGGATGAGACCGAACCAATTTGGAGTTAAGCAAACTCAGGAAGAAGGCGACCAGAAATTTCAATAGCCTAGATCGGCATATGTCTACGGATCAGCCAACGAAACCGATCCGACTAAGGGCCGTTCTTATAAAATGTCCCGGGATCCCGGGACGAAATAAGAGACAACAATTGTCTCAGTAAACTGGGGTTAGGTCGCATCGGGACGGCATCGGTCCACCATATGCCTTTATCCCAGGGCCATTTTGGGACTGGGACGGGCTTAGCCCATCACAAGAAAGAGAAATTACAAGTCAGTCAATTTCCAGTGTCTACAACTATGGATAAGATTGCTTCTACTCAAATGCCCTAAGTTTTATTGTTTTTATTAGAAAAGGGTTCCTCGCCCTTGGCTTCGCGTCTCGAATTTCTTTTGGAACGTAGTTATATAACTTATGACTACACCAGATCAGGCAATCCACCCGCGCAGCATTAAAACGTCAAATGGACAAAATCGAAGCTGGTTACCGGGCATTTGCTTTTACAAGTTGCATGGTCGCATTGTCGCTGTTTCTCGTCTCGCTCATACCGGTGATGAGATTGTCCTCTCGGATGACTCGTACGGTGGAACTATACGTACGGTTTACTGAGCAAAGTCGCAATAAAGAATGGCATCGTGGTCAAATATGTGGATCTATCCGGTGGAAATGAGCCGAATAAAACCCTAGTCGAAGCTCTTTCGGACAAAACCAGGTTGGTCATGATGGAGTCCCCGACCAATCGAATGCAACGTATCTGTGATATCAAACGGCTCGCTGAGCTTACGCACACCGTGTGCGTCCTTTTGTCGGTTGATAACACCATTATGAGCCCAATTCTACAGAATACGCTCAAATTGGGGGCTGATATTTCGTGCACTCGGCCACCAAGTTCATCTGTGGCCACAGTGACACCATGTCGGGCATTGTCATTGCCAAAGATCCAGAGCTTTGTCGTGATATTTATTTCTATTAGAACGCTGAGGCCACGGGCCTTGCGCTATTTGACTGTTGCGTGGCGTCAAAACCATGGGTTTGCGCGTCTTGGCAGCTCACAAAAACGCCGTCAAGATCGCAAACGTTTTGAACGATCAACCCCTCATCAAGTCGATGTGTTAAACGAAACTGCTACCGGAGAATTCTCCCAACCGTTAGATCCACGAAGCCCAGGCACGCGGCTATGGCTTGGTTGTGTGCTTCAGCACGGACTCGCTTGCTTTTTTGCAACACTTATTGACCGTCACCACGTTGTTTAAAAATCACCGTGAGCTTTGGGAGTAGCAACCCATTGATTTTGATGCCTGGTGCAATGTCGCACGTAATATCCTGGACGAAGTGCGTAAAGCGCGCTCATTCCCGGAGGATATCGTGCTTTTATCGATTGGAATCGAAGACCAGAAAGATCTCATCAAAGGTCTCTCACCGGCGCTACTGTCATACGTGCTTTCCCATGAAACGCAGAAATCACTTGACGCTTGATTGCAGTTATGCGGGACCCTCTGAATTCAGATGGGAGCTTCAAAGAAGCTTTGCTAACCTTCGTGGGGTCAACTCATTGGCAAAAGTTTTTTTTTTCGTCGCTTGTCAGATATTTTTGTCGTGCGTTGGATCACGCAACTCGTAGCCGCCTCCAACCACAGTGGGCTGCGCACTTTTAATCCACGCAAAAATACCGTTGAATCAGATGAATTTGTATCCTTTACAAAAGAGGATCAACGTCTTCATCTTCCGTTTCCTTATCCCATTCGTCACCACAAATCGCTTCCTCACTTGTTTTTTATTCCTATTGTTTCTCATCTTTCATCTCCTTTGAAAACTCATCGCCATCGCACGGGTCTTTTCCTTCTGCAACCAATGCATTGGTTGCCGACATGGTCGGGACAAAGGAAGAGCTGCGTTTACCACTTGGACTGGTCCTCATTATTTTCCTGCTTGGTTTCACTCTTTGTCGCTTACAATGAATGTTGAAACCTTGGACCTGAAACTCGACAGCATGCGACGGCAAAGGCTTGCCAATGTACTCAGCTTGGTTAATCAAGCGGGGCATTTACTTGTTTTATTAGTATACAAGAAGAAAGTTCATGCCGAAGACAAGGACAGCAGCGTTGACAAGGACGAGCTCGGTGCGATCTTGGCTCAAGAGAAAAAGCTGCAGCGAAAAAGGCAGTGGACTCCTTTAATCGGGAAAAGGCTCGTCTATACGACTTGATCGCCCAGTGCATGAACAAACATTTGCCATGGCAATACGATAGACGAAAGAGCTTGAGGCTTCAAGTCCTCATTTTCACATTAACGGCGGGGCTAACTTCTTGCTGCCAGCACCTCCTTCTGCTGCTACTATCAGTAAAAAAGTGTAAATTTTGAAACCTGCTTGAATGTCGCGAGGGCGTGGAATTCGTGTGTTCAATGATTTTAAAGAATTACTGAGATACTGGAGAACCACAAAGAGTGACAATGGGTGACGCAAAAGTACATTGAAAATCCCTTGCTGCTGTGCAAGCGCAAGTTTGATATTCGACAATGGGTGCTCGTTACTGCGTGGGGTCCACTCACAATCTGGTTCAAGGGCGACTGCTACTTACGCTTTTCATACGAGGAAAACTCCATGACTGACTTGAGTGACCAGTACGTGCACTTGACGAACAACTCGATCCAGAAATACAGCAACAAATTCAACGAGGTGTATGGCACAGACGATGGCGAGATGCAAGTCTAGGGAAATATTTGGCACTCGGAGGATTTCAAGACGCTCCTTTCGACGAAGTTGACGCAATCCGAGATCTGGGACGCACAGATCCATCCACGAATGAAAGAAGTCGTCGTGCAGTTACTCCAGTGCGCCCCGGATATGGTCCAACTCGCTCAAATATTTGCGAGATGATTTTATGATCGACGAAAACCTGACGCCGTGGTTGATTTAGGTCAATAGTTCCCCTGCGTGTGACTCGCCGTCATAGTTCACATTAAATATAGAAACGGGCTCGCCCGGAGATCGTTTCTTATTTTTGGGATATGGGACCGTCCCGGGACATTCGCAATTAGTTGAAATTAGATGATTCGGAGTCGATGAACATATATATATATCATGATAGTTACATTTACATGCATGTGGAACAATCGAATGGGCAGAATGAAGACAAGATCGGGAACCTGGAGATATGGTCACGAATATGGAATACGCGAAAGACAAGAAGAGGGTTATCGCGATATATTAATGGATACGAAATGAAACTGATTGTCGCGATAATTATGGGTCAGACGAGAAATCTGAAGCCCCGGATGATCCATAGGATTCTGGCGATACTGATCTCACCAGGGATCCTGGTGGTCAACAATGGTCAAGGCGTCCTGCAGTGAACCGATCGGGTCGGATGTCCATACCCGGGGTATCAATCTCCGGCGTCCTGCGATGCCTCTTTTACTTCTACCCGGCAAACAGGCAGGTGCAACACTGGAGGAAGCAGGAAAACGTCCATGTCACATTCGTGGATCTCTATACCATCCACCACGAAATCCCCGAGCGATCCCAGCTTTGCTACGGCGACGTTTGCGGGCATGGAAATACCGTTCCAACCAATCATCCTTGTGCATACCTCTGAAGGTCGGAACTTGATGGGTAGATTCCCATTTCGCTTGTTCCTGTTTCTTGCAGAATCGGTTCAAACGCGACTCAAGTGCGTGAAACCATGGGCGATCGGGGAAACCTAACCCAAGCCTAGAGTCGAAAGAACCTCCCAAGGTTTCGAGTCAATTATAACCCAAACAGCATTCGCCGTGATCAAACCTGGATTCCATTGGTCCCGCAGAGTGGCCGGTGACTTGGGAAAGAAAATCCACTTGCCTGGGCGAGAGAAACAACGAAGAACAATCTTCTTCCTGATTTGCAGAACCATCGGAGTTAAATCCCACACCCCGTGGCTTGCGAGACTCAAGTAAAGCTGCTGTCGGTTTTTTCTCCGAGATGACGTACAGATCCATGAATTCTTGCTCTGATCGTAACTGAAACCGTCTTGTTCCACGGCCGAACGTGAAGCCGGGATGAGGACACCAGTAAAGTTGGCAGGCCGGCCGATGATGCACCAGCTGACGAGAGACCCATCGAGGTAGCAGGCTTGTTGCTTCTCTTCCAGTTTATCCGTTTCGTCATCGTCCGAAGACGGTAGGTCAATTGCTTGATTTAAAGATGCTGGTTTCGTGGGACTTGTTGCTGAAACCCGCCGACCGGTGCTCCGCGACTTGACCATAGCGGTGTCCGGGTCCGTTCATCCAGATCCGTTGAATCATCATCGGAATCGGGAATGGAGAGGCGAGGACGCGTTGCAGGAATCGGCTTCCATTGGGAATTACTCTTCCGTTTATGTGTTACTGAACCCGACGGCGCTGGACTCGGTTTCAGAGTCAGGGAAGAACCAGGCCGTGCGGGTGGAAATTCCGCCGGTTCATCGGCCGTCGGCTGACTGATTTCCATATCGGCCGACGAAAGAGAAGCATGAGAGAATGTTGGCGAAGCCGGCCCGATTCAGGAGATTTTCTGGGTGACCTATTGGTCTTAAGACCGAAAGCACCAACCAATTTGAGAAATCCACGTTGGGCGCCCTGGAATGATGCTGAATCATTCAGGCTGGTCCACTTGTCGATCGTCTGGTAAGCGACCTTCTGCAGATTCGAGAGACGACGGGTCCAAGTACGTTCGTCCAACGGCAATGTCTCGAATTCAACCCGAGCAAGAACTAATTCCTGCCGACGATCGTCAGCCGCTTTCTGATTCTCACTCAACCGTTTCTGAATTCTGGAACGGCCAATATGAGAATTGGAGAGTTGCTTCATCAGGAAGTTTACCTGCTCATCCATATCGCGAGTCTCCTCTTCCTAACGATTCACCTCCTGGATCGCAAGAACTCTCTCTTGAATCAGCTGGTCGTGATTGTGATGGTGGTCCTCGAGCTGTTGCAGGTGGTCCGCCATCTCAATCATTGATTTCTGTAAGTTCTCGATTTGCTCATCTGGAGAAAGTGAAGGAAGCTACTCATATGTATCAAATAAGCTAAATTGAACGAGAACATACCTTGATCGCGGACGGTGGATAAGTCACGAACCATGGATTGCATCGAGACGACTGTGTCAGACGGCTTGGCCGAAATACGTAGAGCAAGGTCGGCAGATAAACGATCACGCTCGGCCGTTAGATCCCGGACACGGTCTTCCAATCTTGATCAATCACGGGTTTGATCAGCGTGAAGGGCGATGAGCTGGTCGTAATTCACTCACAAGGCCGACAATCGCTGAACCAGGTCCGCGGATTCACATTCCAGGTGATCAAATGCAACTTGCTTATTGATCCGGCACGAAGCGTCCGGTTTGATTCGCATTAGGAGGCCAGCTTAGGAATCGCGTCCTGCAGACCCAGTCGCAGTCGGCTGGTGTCCGCCGAGCCTAAGGAGAGTGAACCAGTCCCTTCCACTAAGAGTGCCAGTTGCTTCAAGTAGCTAAAGGAACGACTCGGAACGGACCAGGTAGCAAAACTCAGGGGCTGGCGGAAGGAAGTTAAGGTTGTCGACGGTGGTCGAGAGCTGTTTATGACCGTAATGGTAAGGAAGTCGAAATCGGGGAAGCCGAAGTGACCGACGGAGACAGATCGGATGACCCAGAGCTCGATCTTGGGGACGAAGCCTCATCCGAGGAGCCCGACGAAGGGACCAGAGAAGAACCAGGAAGCAGAACCGGATTGGACATTTCCACCAAGTGGGAAGTATCGTTATGGGGTTAGTTGAACCGCAGTCGTTGAGCGGCTGGTGTTCGGCTCAGGGGCGGGCGATACAGAAATAAGTTGTCCACATATGACTGCTGATTGGTGGCTGTCGAAACACCGATCAAGGCAGAACCGTTGATGGGTGGGACAAGCTGGTTCAACTTAGGATGGCGTAAATAATAGCATGCTATCGTGAGAATGTGGATAAAAAAACATGGTGAAAAACATGGTGTTGCCGTTGTCGCACCTTGTCCCAGAGAACAATGGATCGGCCAAATACCACGACTAGACGCGAATACCCGGATACCCGAGCGGGTTGGTTTTAAGTCTGGACAGGTTGAGATACGTGTAATGGAGCAGATTTATGGATAAATTGGTATAGCGGATGTGACCGAACATGATTATTGGAGACGATTATCGCTGATCAAAGTGGTTCAAGTGACGTGGTATTGAGATCTCGGTTAATCGACTAAATGAGTTGGACCACGAAGACAAAGCGTATGAAGGAA
This sequence comes from Sclerospora graminicola, assembly GCA_001887855.2. Lineage (NCBI taxonomy): Eukaryota > Oomycota > Peronosporomycetes > Peronosporales > Peronosporaceae > Sclerospora > Sclerospora graminicola. The sequence goes on from MIQA02017091.1 coordinate 24,354, forward strand.
CCCTGTGTGTAAAATGGTGAGTTTCATGGGGCATATCGGCTGATGCAAGTTGTGGAGATCAACAAACCGGCTCCGAATCGGCCATAAAGGATCGGATCGAGTTTGACTTCAGGAGGAATACCGATTCGGTCGAACCTTGCGGATTTAACGCATAATAGAGGTCGAGGACAGGCTTGGGCATGTTAACGATGTCGATGTCTAGTCGATTCTGAGGCGGTTCGAGGTGATCTCGAGTTGATTTGGAGCTGGTTCGACCGGGTTTCGAGCCGATCCTGAACCGGTCCCGAATCATCTTCCAGGTGCTAAAAAAAGAGTTCAGCCAAAATCAGTATTGAATCAGATGTACAACATCCAAAGAAGCCGACCCTAAGCTGGTTTCGAGCTGATACTTGAAGACTATCGGGTCGGTTGAAGATCGGCAGAGAACCGGGTCGGGATCGGCTGAAGATCGGTCTAAAGTGGTACGGATCAGGTTGAAGAAGCATTGAAGACTGGTCTATGGTGCTACCAGGACAACTCTGTGACAAGACGATCAAGATTGAAGTATGAGGTGGGTCACATAGGTTGGTGTATGGTACATTAGGTATTATATATTGCATAAAAATAATAGGAACATGATGAATACTTACTAGTAAGTACAGTATAGTGTTTCATATTAATAGATGGCTAAAAGTAGGGAGTTGCTAAGGAGCAGGCAAACCGGAGCAGGTGTACATAGAGATGTTTTTGTAACACTTACGAAATATTCAAAACTATTTTTGGATTCCTACCAAATACCACCAAAGTTACCAAATTCTACCAAATTCCAACACCCTTCCCCAATTCACAGTAAATACCGATCTACCGGTAGGTATTAATATTCCTCCACCCAATATTAATGTCGTAGCGGTCAGCGACCCATTTATTGCCACCAAGTATATGGAGTACATGCTGAAATACGATACGGTCCACGGCTGCTTTGGTTCTGAAGTCTCATACGATGAGAAGCACATTTTTGTGGACGCTAAACCCATTCGCGTTCGCGTTTTCAACGAGTTGAAACCCGAGAATATAAAGTGGAATGAAGAACAGGTGCAATATGTGGTCGAGTCGACGGGTGCTTTCACGGCTCTTGAGACCGCATCGGCTCATCTGAAGAACAGTGTTAAGAAGGTTGTAATCTCTTCCCCATCGAAGGACGCGCCGATGTTTGTGATGGGCGCAACCACGAGCTGTACGAGAAGAAGATGCACGTGGTCTCGAACGCTTCGTGTACGACAAACTGTCTGGCTCCTCTGGTCAAGGTTGTACACGACAATTTTGACATCAAGGAAGGTCTGATGACGGCGGTGCACGCTGTGATCGCGACACACAATACGGTGGATAGTCCATCCAAGAAGGACTGACGAGGTGGTCGTGGTGCTTGCTTGCTTTAACATCATTCCTAGCTTCACTGGCGCTGCGAAGGCTGTGAGCAAGGTGATTCCTAGTCTAAACGGTAAACTGACTTGCATGTCGTTCCGTGTTCCCACGGCTGATGTGTCTGTGGTGGATCTGACTGCTCGCTTGGCAAAGTCTGCGTCGTATGACGAAATCAAGGCTGCGGTGAAGTCGGCCTCTGAGAACGAGATGAAGGGCATTCTTCATTCTTGGTTACAATGAAGAATCTGTTGTTTCTAGCGACTTTATTGGTGACTCACGCTCCTTGATCTTCGATGCTGAAGCTGGCATAACCGATGACTTTGTTAAACTTGCTTCGTGGTACGACAATGAGTGGGTCAACAGCTCGCGTGTGCTGGATCTGATCGAACCATGGTCAAAAGCAAGTAAAGTGGCTTATGTGCTACTGCTACGTTTGGCTTAAAGCCCGTGGCGGTGTGTGCATTCGATGCACACACCAGTCTGGAAAGTGGAAAGCTTGTTTTGCTGTTAGCCCATTGTCAGTATCAATAGAAGTATAAGTCACATGACTAATTGTCATATAGGTTTCGTTTTTTGGTAGTTTTGCAATAATGGATTGCAAGGACGTGCGTGACTAACACTTGTACTTGTGTGGAATTATAAATACGCCGGGTTTAGGCGCGATTGTCGGTGACTCGGAATGCATTTTTCTATTGATTCTAATTGGCAATAAATTCTGCCAACGGCATTCTGTATAATTTGGTAGAGTTAGGTAGATTCTGAAAGGTTATGAATATTTTGGTAAGTATTGGACATTCGGAAGTCTACCATTCCTTTAACATCTCTAGGTGTACATAAACGGAATCTTACAACGTCATAAAAGGGAGTCACTAACGTTGGTTTGTAAAGTAGTTATTGTGAGATTCATCCAGTTTGGCTAAAAGAATAGTAAATCTGCCAGATTAAGAGGCTTATTTATTTTTGTGAACCTTATTAAATAAATAAATACGCCATGTAACCCTCGATAAGCATATTTATTTAGCTTATCGGGTGTGCCTTCTAAATCGGTGGATGGCAGATTGCGACACCGAATGCCGGTTTTGTGACTGGCATTCAGCGACAAAAAGCTTCCAAATCGGCGGGAGGCAGAATAGCGATGCAGTTTGAATGCGTTTTGCTTTGGGCGCCTCATTATATTACCCATAGACTCACCCAATATACAGTTATACGCATGATAGACCTACTTATTCGACTGACAAATAACGTGATCCGAAATGAGAGTTTTTTGCAGATCGACGGCAGAACAACATGGCGCCAAACGCATAGAGTACATCCAGGTATTGCTCATGTACAAAATTGTTTGTCTCTAATTAGTAGACAGAGCCATGTTTTGCTTATTATTGTTAGCGGCTTAGCGCAGCCAATTCATTACTTATAATATCCACGCGTGCTGGTGCTGAGGGTACGCCGCAAATCGCCTATTACATTTTTGACGTAAGCTGGAATCCTTTTAATGACCACCAGGTGGGTGATATTAGTAGCAGCACCAATTGTTGCAGAATGGAAAAATCAGTTTACCTAACTTTCGTGCTTACTCAATGTGCCGCTCCTATCGTATTGATACTGTTAGCGTGTATAGGCTTGTGGGCACTGGTACTTACGATTTTTGAGCAGAAAAAAATGAAAAAAAAATCTGTCCACTGCAGTTCTGGACAGTCACGAGCTTTGCCAAAGGATGAGGACTCTACCGGATCTGAAGCTCCAAGTCCTGAGTCACAAGACGTTGAAGTAGATCTGGACTTGGAAGATATGAGATGGCTTCGGCGCCCCCAAGTACGGCGTAGACGGAAATCCACGCTATAAACTGTCACAGGAACTCTTCGGTCAAATTCTGGACGCTCTAGAGAAAGCTTCTGCGCTGTTGAATCCAAATGTTATGACATTAGCACAGACTGAAGACCTTTTGGCCAAGAAACTTAACCTGCACAAAACCCCGCTCAATCACGTCACATGTGACGTGGGCAACTAAACGCCAAAAGTTACGCCGTCCTCTGCTGCGTCGATTTTTGTGATGGAGGATACAACTGACACGGTCGGATTGTCTAGCCCATTGTACCCATCCTACCCTTTGTCACCTCCTCGGTTGATGGCGGCGATCTTCAAGCAGCCACCCAAGTATCGATGCCGCGGGCGTATTGGCCGTTGTGGGCGATTAGTCTTGGACCGAATTCCTCTTCCGACTTCGCGTATTTGTGGCCCTACCGAGACAATGGCTCCTGCACTGAAGAGAAATCTATCGGCCACCAGTGGAGGAGTGTCAGAATCGGCTACGCCCGAAAGTGGCTGGTCAAACTTGCCAGATCTCATTGTCGCCAATCAAGGAGTCGTTCTTGTTCAAGAAATGTCTATACATCCTTTGATGAATAAACTTAATCAAGTTACGTCCAAGCGGCTTGATGAAATATACGGCATGAGTGACAGTGAAAAAGACAAGTTCTTGGAGCCTCTTACTTAGTCTGTGTACGGCACGCCGACAATGCGGAAACGATCCAGCGGTGGGAAGGGCTTAAACGGTATGAGTATTGGACCAGATCGAAAAGTAAAGTTTACGCTGGATGTTTAAGAATAAGCGCACGAGTCTAGAATGTTAGAAAGCTACATTGCTGCTGACAATACCTTTATGCTTGCGATAAAGGAGCGACTTGCATGTATTTTAGGATCCACGTCCACAGTTGTGGCCTTCTACTATGAAAATGCATGGCCACTAAAATATTGCACATACTCCAGGAGTAGTAAATACACAATTGCACGATTCCATGACGGTAGAGAAAGAACTTGCTAGGAGGCAGGCAAAAGAAATTATATTTTAGTTTTATGGAAGACATTAAGCTATGTCGGTAGTCATCCAAATGGAGTACCAATGTAGAAAACATTAGTAGTTTATATCTCTATGCAATAGTGATTAGTGTCATTAAATCCGCCATACTTCGAGTACGACGGATTTAATGACACTAATGTGCAAGAAGTGCAAGTGTGGCAGATTCAATGATGGTGCTTAGTCAACTTGCGTAACCATCGGCGTACCCTGATTTCGCATTTCGGTAACCCTCTATTTTCGTACACTCGTAAACAGCACAATTGGGACAGGCAAACAACTTAAATTCGACAATACATTCTGCCAGTCTATAAGTATGAGACAGTCTGGGAGACTATTCCGTGACCTCAAAGACTACGTGATGGAAAACCGCCCGCGCTTTCAAGTGCTGGACATGGAAGGGATGGTGGTGAACGTTGTGGAAGGAGCTCGAGCTTGTTTCCCATCAGGACTCGGAAGAAGAAACCTACAAGAAGCACGAGATAGATGCGGCTGCAGCGAAAGATTAGCTACTAAAGTCAAAAGCGTTAAAGTACATGGATCAAATCCGAGGCAAGATACTCACTACTTTGGAAGAGCTTGTCAATTTGAAGGTGGCAGATGTCGCTGCACAACGATCCGTCTGTAGTCAATTAGTGTATATCGAGAGCCCGCTTTTGACACGCGATGCTACACGAGGTTCCTTCCTCAAGAGACCCATTCGATTTCGGTCTTATGTTTTCTGCGTTAACAGCAAGCAAGACGTTCAGTGAACTGGTAGAACTACTTCCGGTAGCTGCCTTAAGAGACTGGGGGCAAGAAAGTTTTCAGAACGCTAAAGTGCTGACCTTGAATGTCAAGCGGGAATAAGCAGTTCATGGTGGTGTCACAACTGCGAAGAAATGGTTCAAAACGGCATGCATCAGGAAACATTTTACACACTTGTTCTTCCTACAAAAGAGAGGAGTATGTGGTGAAGGAACACAAGTAGTTCTTCCCAAAGTAAGCGAGATTCAAGGACAAGTATCAGCTGCGGCGTCTAATGAGCAACGCTCCTCGTGGATTGTCCGTTGAACAAACTTCAAGCTTGAGAGCTTAAGGCGATGGTGTTCACATTTTAAAGACGATAGGATGTAAGACGAAAGATGCATATGTCGAAGTAACTTTTATCCTGTTTTTATACTTCTATATATTGGTTGGCACAGTGTACCATAGACTGTCGCTGTGCAATCTCGTTTATGTACACCTGCTCCGGTTTGCCTGCTCCTTAGCAACTCCCCTAAAAGTATAGTGTTTCATATTAATAGATGGCAGCCTCGCTTAATGGCATGCTCACAACGGCGGATACCAGCGGAACGCAGCTGTACAATCCAGCCAAAGATACCCTGAGTGATTTGCACTTGATACCATCCTTTATCATAGCAGAACGAACCCTACCTCTCATTGCCGCAAACAAATATGGACACATTGTTCGCAGCCCCAATATTTGAAATACTATGCACGTCAACAGCATAGTGGTAGTGCACATTCTATAGACAAGCGATAAGACGATCACTATGCGCAATTCAAGACAGAAAAATCAACAACTTACAGGGATCGCCAGCGGAATTAGCAAAAGGCTCTGCTTAACGCTGTATAATTCATGGTCGAAGTGGAACGCGACCTTAATATTGGTCACGGCCTTGGTACCGGCGTTCTGAACGAAACAAATTGTAAGATGTGAGCGAGTATTAAGAGGATACAGTTACCTTGTTTACCTGAAGTATTAATTTAATTCGGAATAAAGGACCGATTCCTTGCACTTGCGCATTCAGACGAATAGCTGTTCCTGTCGAGTAGGACACGGACCCCTATAAACGATATCATCGGTCAAATGCTTTCGTATTCCTAGCACCAAAAGTTAGACGCAAGTACCTGTCCGTCATCTATGATGTTAACGTAAGCACGTGCTGTTGTCAAACGCAGTTTGCACAGGTCACGCTGAAAGTGTCGATGTATTTCTGTGGCGTGATCTCGCTCACGCTGCGTCTGCTCGACGTACAGGGTCGTCTTCTTGGGAATGTTCAGCGGAATGTCTAAAGTAATCACAAAAAGTGAGCCACGTAACCACGTAGAATATTCCCCTTTGAGCTAAGCGAAACAAACCCTGCTCAGGAGGGGGACCCGCTGCCTCCGAAATCGCCTCCAAACTGGCAGTGCGCTTCAGAATCTTCAGTGAAAGTGCACCACTCTTATGAACGAGCACAAGTGATGCCTCTTCGCGCCCATACTGCCCGAACCGTATACCTGTAAGTATCGAATCCGTAGTGAACGAGCAAACTTTGACCTTCTCGTTGTACAATGTGACTTCGCCATTGCGCAACGCGACGAAAACACCTCGGGTATCTTTCGTGCGCTGGAGACTGAAAGCTTCAAGTGCCACAATGTCATCCCCCATGGTTACGCTCCAATTTTTTTTGCCTTTAAAATGGTACGACGTGAGCTTCCGGTTCATGGACGCAATCACGATGCTCTTCTCTAACTGCACCAGGCCACATGCCGGTGATTCAAGTTCAATCACCGATTTGAGTAGTTCTCCGTTCTTGATCATATACACAGAACCATTTCGCGTCGTGACAACAAGTCGACAGAAGTCCAACAGCCCCAATTTCCACAGGTACGCCGGGAATTTTAACCTTTTGGATGAGGGACGTGCCTTGCGGATCCAAGACATATACCATGCCACCCTCCGTTGCAGCAACCAGGCTTAATATCCCACACAGTAGAAAAGAAGTTAACGTTATAACAAGTGGTATGAGCTTTTGTTTGTCGTACCAGCTAACCGCATCCTTATCATTCATGTCCTTTTTGATTGACGTCATACAGGTGACACAAAGAATGCTCAATAAGAGGATCATCCATAAATCTCGACACGTATTCAGCTTGTTCTTCAATGTTATCGATTGCCAACAGACCCCGCGATCGCCGAATTCCAAACCCGCTAGTGTCATTCAACACCTCACACAGTTAAAACCAACTGTATCGTTTGACTAAAATTACCTACCGCATAGCTGAGAGTTGGCTGAGCGCATCAGGGACTTCAATAGTGCACTTAGTCAGCGCTTCCAGCACTTTGGTTTCCTGAGCATCGATCTCGATTGATGGTACCGTACACTTGTAGTGTGGACGAAAATTTCGATTAATAAAAATGTATGGACCTGAAGCAACTGCAAACGCTGGAATTCGTGGTCGGCTGCTATCATGGCCTTGCGTAAGCTAACCCCCACGTCATCGCACCTGAGCAGGAATAGCTAAGCGCAGTCGGCACTCCAAGTACAGCTTGTTCACCATGGAGCAACGAGCCTGTCAGATGTACATATTCGGAGATTAAGTAGATCTTTAAATGAAGAGAACTTATCATAGAGACAACACCTTTGTACATCTTGAGTCGCTGATCTCCATTCGCAATTACGAGCTTGGCGTCACCATCGCCGTAGACATCGACTAAATGCAAAACAGCTTGACCCAGCGTTAATTCCTGCAACAGCGTTGTGGTATGCTGTAAGCCACGGACTTTTTTTTAGTGTCGGCTACAGGCGGTGTCACATCCTTCTTGTCCTCGGTCAACGACATCGCCAAATTCTTTGCTTGCAGATTAATTTGTTGCAGGATCACTCCTACAAATGCGACGAAAAGGCACTTAAGATTGCAACTGAGATAACCTTAATAAAAGCAATTGACATGTGCGCTCAATAAACACTTTTGCCCGTGTGAGAACCGCTTGAGTAATTACGCTGCCCAGTACATTTGCACAAACTACAGCAAAACATATAAGTTGAAAAATAGACGAGTCGTCACATTAGAGATTCCAGTCATCGATGCTGCGTTGATATCTACATGTATTCAGTTTAGACTCCCTTTTTTGAAGCAACACACTCGCGCGCGTTGCTCCTTTGGGCTGGTTAATGCATTGTACCGGTATGAGATCTGACTCGACCATGCAGCCATTGCACTGTTAGAACGCTTAAAACGTCTGTAGCGACGATTCGACTCGTCAAACACGACTTGTCTCTAGCTTTCTGATAGACTCTGCACTAGCTTCGATTGCGCGTTTATTCGATGCCGCCAGATCGCCTCTAGCTCTCGCAAACGATATAGTCTGGTATTGGGGATGCAGCGTTTGCATTATCATCCTAGTTATCAGAACACCTAGCAGCTGCCAACGTCACCTACATGTGGTGGCCGTACGCTCTGACGCTGTCAAAGCGTTGAAGAGAATATCTGTAGACTTTATTACCATACGCGATCCTGGTCAGCAACACTTTAGTAGTGCCAGTGCGTCATTCAGACAGGATTTAGCGGACGATACGTTCGGAACCAGACAACGTTGCTGGCTCCACAACAAGTTATCTTGGCTGAAACGGGTTAGAGCAGAGCGTCAGGTCGATACGGTCAGAGAAGAGACGATAAGCTAACATCATTCGTTCGAAGGAACGTGGTCTCGTATTGCCCAAAGTTGTCGTTCTCTACTAGTAGTCCTCAAATGTATACATTGTGGGTGCGCTGTGCCCTGTAAGCGAGAGAGTGATGGTCATTTGAATACTTCAACTTGCATGGGTAGTTGCACTAGTCGTCATTAAAGTGGAGACGTGGCGCGTTTAGTGAATTTGTGTACCGCTAGAATGGTACTCGTCGTACCCGTAGTATCGCCGGAAACGTTCATAGAAAATGACCGGAAAAAAGCAATTTGCGCGTGGCCGGGGGCAGCATAGCTGCAGCACTCGTTTAACCCCGAAGTAACCGATGAATCAAACCACAGCGGCGCCGTCTGCAGCTCCACTGGCGGCTACAGCAGCTCCCACCGCTGTTGAAGGCACGACTGCAGCGCACGCGGACACTAATCCCCCGGACTGGAGCGATTCGGCTGACAACAATTCACAGGATGACGATTTTGTGCCACAGCCACCACAAGGCCCTTCGCTCTCATACGAGCGCAAGATTCGCTTGCACAAGTACGCGGAGAACCGCGCGCGTTCGTGTCTTGGATTGCTCACGGACACGAGTAGTGCGCTGTGGAAGGTGTACGAGTGCAAGAACGACATTGGTGTGTATAAACCTAGCTCCGATTGGTCCGAATCCTTGTCTGCAAAAGCTGTGGTATTCGCCAATGCGGCCTTCCCGAACGTGCTGAAGACTGTGTACGATCTCAAGACGTCAGATAAGTTCAAACTCTTCATGCGCAAAGTGTTAGGCGACATGTTTCTCGATGCAGAGGTGTTGGAAGATCTCAACGGCACGGGTATCTACCCCAACGCTAACCCACCGAGAGATGCTCGTGAAATGTACAAACAGGCCGCTATCAAGTGGTGGGCAATCAAGTCGGGCTCTTTGGCTAGCAAATCTTCGGACTTCTACGTACTAGAGGTAGGTTGAAAGGCAACATGGTCATGCAATACAATGGCGTATTGTGTGCTTGATCGTATGATTAAGTTTAGGCGTAATGCTGGCCATATGACGAGAGAAATGTTTACTCAAGCGATTATGTACTCGTGTTGTGTTGTATGTGTGTTGACAGTATATCGGCATCGAGATTTCGGGAGGAAACATCGTAGCATGCTACCTCTTTCAAGAGTCGCTGGCCGAGGTGGGTGGCATGCCGCACATTCAAGGTAACAATCTCGAACGCTCGCAGTTCGATGCACTGATTTGCAAGTTTGAGCGCACTTCATCGCCGGACTATAAGGATGACTTTGTCACAATTTCCATCGCGTTCCAGCGCCCTCCTCCCATGGTAAGCCTCTTCCGCAGCAACCCTGCGGTGGAGATGGTCACACAGCTTGCTCGCGGTCTGCGTGACTTGCTTGAAGACCCCCCAGCGCTCCAAGAAATTTCTGTAGTGAAGACGTCCGCTTGGGTGAAAGACAAGTACGTTGTGGTTTCTTCTACTTGATATAATGTACTTTGTTTTAATGGACTAAGGTTTATGAAATGCCTTGGCATAGAGAACGCCGTTTTTGCGTGCTTTGCAATCGGCGCTTTTCGCCAATTTTTCGTCGGCGCCACCACTGCCGGACATGTGGTGAAGTCATATGCTGGTCGTGCAGCAGTACGATCCGAGTGCCTTCGATCAGTTTTACGCATAACGACACCGGTAAACAGGTGCTATCTCGCCATCAACCAAGCATTCGGGTATGCAGTAAATGTGTGGTATCTCACCATCGATCAAAGAGTGGAAGGGAGTTAAATAACCAAGAGGATTTCAAGGATTGGATTCAACGCAGCACGGAACAGCAACAACTCGTCACGGGTGGCGAGCCAAGCAATGCTCAGCAACTTCGTTTGCCTAGCCCATCACACTCGCAAGACTTGTCTGGGGCAATAGAAGCCCCGCGTAATAATGAATCAAAGCCGGCCCCAGTTGCGCAAGAGGAGCGAATGCCTCGTAAATATCGACGCATCAGTTTGGACAATGAAGAGGAAGAAAAGGAAGATGCAAATAGTCGGCCTCACCAGTATCGGGAACATCCAGATATTATTGATGATAGGGAGCGGCGAGATTCTAATCTACGAACGTCGCGGAAAATATCTGGTGGGAAAAAGCAACAGAGTAATATGCAACTACCACAGCGCCACAGCTACGGCGAGCAACTAGCTCGCGGCTCGAAACATATGCGTCGGGTGCGTCGATCGCATTCGGAAGTCAGTATTGAGCGCTCAACTGGCCCCGCCCGATATACGAAAGGTTGTAAGAACCAATCCGTAAAGCCGAACGCCGCGAAAGCATCAGGCAGTGAGCGTCTCACTAATGCTAGCCGCCGTGGTCCTTCACCAGATCCCGTGCGACCGTCAAGCCGAGATAATCAAGATGAAACACAGCGGCGATCAAACTCAATGGAGCGACTACCAGTGCAAAATAGCAGCAGCTACGTCCGTGCCGCCTCGGCATGGGCTACAAACAAAACAGAAGCTCTCGCCATGACTGGAGCTTTCCAAGAATTAATGACCAAACTCGGTGGTGATGTCCATTTCGTGGTCGTTGGATTTTCAACTGGATTTAGCGCCGAAGCGATCGTGAACCTGCTTCGCCAGTTAGCCCCCGGAGTTCCCTACATCGGTGGCACGATCGCGCGTGGCATGTGTGACGAAAATGCTTGGGTATCCGTTAACCGGCACAACGATGAAGGTCTTGTCACATTATGGGGTATCAATGACCCACACGGAATTTACTCGGTTGTCCACGCAGAATATTCGCAGAGCGATGCACACGAGAAAACTTATGCTGCAGCCAAAACTGCATTTGCCCGTGTGGCAGGTGATGTTGATGCTGGTGAAATACCAGCTTTCATCGCGACGTATGCGTGTCCGCTCTTTGTCGAGCATGCGATTGATGGAATTCGTGAGGCTATTCACTGCCCAATTATTGGTGGGTGTTCTTCAGACGCTACGCGGCATGGGGAAGGCGAAGTTTCGGTCTCATGGATTCAAATTAGCAGTAGCAGCAGTTCCGACTATACGAAAAGTGTTCGCGATGGTCGAGGTGACTGGACTGAGATGGGAATCGCATTTGCGCTGTGTTTTCCCAGTGTGGAAACGTACGTGAGCTGGTTCAGCGGATACAGCCCAGTTGGAATTAATAGTGAATATTGCATGGGAACCGTGACGAAGGCATCGAACAAGACGATTTACGAAATTGACTGTAAGCCAGCGGCAGAAGTCTATCAAGAGGTAAGATCGCTAACTGTTGTCGGTGGTGCTGGAATCTAACTTGCTAGACTTAATTATGCATCTCCTCACAGTGGCTTGACGTGGCATCTGATAAAAGCCAAACTGAGCTATCGTCGATTGGATTCCCTAGACTAGGCAGCCTGCATCCTTTGGGCACCACTATTGATTTTGCTTCAAACCAAATGGAGATCGACCGCAGCATTGACGCCAACTCTTCCTCCTCGTTGTGCTCGATGCAGTCAAGCGATTGGTCCAAGCTCATTAACATGACAGCTGTAATTACTGGCATCAACGAAAACGGCTCATTGAGTACAACTAGTTCAGTTGCGTGCGGTACCAATGTTGTGCTGATGGAAACATCTACGCAGTCTTTGAAGAATGCGATCAACAAGGTATTGTGAACAAGCAATACACAGATGTAACGTTCAGTCTGACAGCTTTGTGTCTTACTTAGATGGGCGCGCAAGCCGTGGAAAGCAACAAGTTCTACATTCACGAGACAATTGGCTGTCTAATGTTCATGTCAGCTGGAGTGCAAGCACTTTTGGGCCATAAAAGCATGGCGGAGATGGTACATTCGTGCTGGTTGAATTTGTAGCTGTTCTGCAAGATAGAGATATGTAACAGAAAACGTTTGTTTGTCGTGTCTACAATAGGTCGGTGCGTATAAGGACTGGTCTGGTGGAGCATCGTTAATGGGCATGACAACATTTGGCGAAATTGGCCATCTGCCCAACTCGAACGATTTTCCTCATTACGATTCGCTCATGTTTGGTGCAATCATCTTTTCTAAGCGTAAACGGAAGGAGTATCTTTACTTCTAGGCAAGGTTACTCATTAACTTAGCGTACAAGTATACATACTCATGTACTACTTTCTCTTTCGCTTTTTACTCAATCCACGTCGTCCTTGTCTCTAATTTCCTCCAATGAAAAGATAGGAAACCGCACATTCCCTCATTTTCCATTTTTGTCCAAATGGCGTATGACGCCAAAAGTCCCAGTCGCACCCACCAGCGGCGACGTAGTCGTAGCTGGAGCCACAGTCGAGGCCGTAGCGCACGTTCCTCATCTCGTCGTCATGCGCATCGCAAACGCTCTCACTCTCGCTCGCTGTCATCGTGCAGTTCGTCTAGTGGCGCATCCCGTTCAAGATCGCGGTCTCGGGAGCATCGACGCACACTGAAGTCGAGCGATAAGTACCTAAAAAAACGATCCAAAACGGAGCGACGAAATCGCCATCGTTCATCTTCGCATTCGCGCAGTCGTTCACAGGATAGACGGAGTAACAGCTCGAAGAAGAAAAAGAAGAAGAAAAAAGAGAGGAGTCATCGAAGCTCTAGAAAGAGTAGCAAAAGGAGTCGAAGCAGAAGTGAGACAAGGGAAGATGCATCGAGATATAAGCGATTCAAGTCGAAAGAGAAGGAACGGTATAGTGGTTATACTGCGGATGTGCAGGTACACGACAGAGCTGCTGCAAATGCAGCTTCTTCGATGTCTGCACAGAATAAACACGCTGAAAAGAGTTCTAGCTCTAGCGCGGTGAATAAGACGGGTTCTGTGACTGCTACACAGGCAAGGAGCGAAAGTGTCACTTTAAAAAAATATAAGTTTAGTGGCATCTCATTGAAGTCGTCTGGCAATCCGACAACGAAAAAGAATCCAAGCGCTACGACGAAAGCTGCACCCTTTTTTAACGCTATTAATGAAGGCGGCAATACATTAAAGAGTACAGGTGATACTGCAATGAATGAGAAACAAGCTGAGGAACTGCGTAAGCAGCAAGTAGAGAAAGCTAAGTTTCTGGCGGAAGAAGATGCTGTGCCAAAGAAGCTGGAGTTATGGACCCCGGAAAAAGAAGAAAAAGGGGAAACTGTGGAAGAGCGCGAAAAACGCGAAAAAGCGGAGACGCAGCAGCGTGAGCGCGTTCAAAAAGTGATCGAAGAGGTCGATCCGCTAGATGCGTACATGGCTGGTCTCGTAGACGAGGCAGCTATAGAGCTATCTCGTGCTAACCCTGCCGCCAATGTAATTTCGCAGACTGAAATTGAAGCGAACAGAAAAATTAACATTTATGCTACGTTTTTGCCTCCGGATGCATCGAAGCAGTCGAATGTTGCTGTGCAAACGCCTTCCGCGGAATCTCAAGCATCTAGTAGCACAATGAACGAAACGCCTGAAGAACGCGAAGCGCGGGAAGAGCGTGAGCTTCAGGAGTTTATGCGTGCAATAAAAACAAAGTATGATAAAGAAGAGACAGTAAATGTAGCTGCAGCGAGTAAAAGCAATGGAGTTGGACCAGAAGGTGAAGAAACTGTAATGCCGAAAAAAGATGATACGGGGAGGATCTATCAAGGTTTTGAAGAAGATATAATTGGTGAGGAGTCAGAGTTGGTGGACCAGCGATCTGCGTTGGAGATTTTGCACGAAAAGCAAAAGAAAAAAGAAATTAAGCCGGTAGACCATAGCAAGATCAGTTACCTTCCACTACAAAAGAAATTCTATGTCGTTCCGAAGGAAATCAAGGATTTGTCAGAGCAAGAAGTGGCAGAGCAACGGAAGGAAGCTGAGATCAAAGTTCGTGGTAAAAACTGTCCTCGTCCGTTGCAAAAGTGGAATCAATGTGGCTTTAGCGTTCGAATGCTTCAGCTAATAAACAAACACGGGTATGAAGAACCCTTTGCAATTCAAAAGCAGGCCCTGCCTGCTATTATGTCGGGGCGCGATGTTATTGGCATTGCCAAGACAGGTTCGGGCAAGACATTGGCATTTCTCCTTCCCATGTTTCGTCATATCCTTGCCCAGCCGCCTTTGCAAGATAACGAAGGCCCGATTGGAATTATTATGGCGCCTGCTCGTGAACTTGCTCATCAGATCTATGTTGAGGCACGCAAGTTCTCAAAGGGTCTAGGATTACGTGCCACTGCAGTCTACGGAGGATCCTCTGTCTCGGAGCAAATTGCTAACCTGAAGCGTGGCTCCGATATTGTGATTTGCACACCAGGGCGTATGATTGATATACTTTGCATGAGCACGGGCAAGATGGTATCGCTGCAACGTGTGTCGTATGTGGTGCTGGACGAAGCTGATCGTATGTTTGATATGGGCTTTGAGCCGCAAATCACAAAGATTATGATGAACATCCGACCAGACCGGCAAACTTTGCTCTTCTCAGCGACTTTCCCTCGCGCTGTCGAATCGCTCGCGCGAAAGGTACTACAAAAGCCTGTGGAAATAACTGTTGGTACACGGAGCACGGCGTCGGGGGACATCACACAATACGTCGAAGTTCGCGAAGAAGACGACAAGTTCATGCGTCTGTTGCAACTTCTCGGTCTATGGTATGAAAAGGGAAATATTCTCGTGTTCGTGAACAAACAACAGGCGTGTGACCAGGTTTTTCAAGACCTGATGAAGGCGGGGTATCCGGCCCTTTCACTGCATGGTATGTCGTAGATTAGGCGGTATACAAATCTTAAAGAGGTTGCTAATGCTTGTGCTGTTTGCTGGGAGCGTTAATAGGCGGAAAAGATCAAGTGGATCGGGATTACACTATCGATGACTTTAAACGGAAGGTGCGAACCGTGATGGTGGCGACCTCTGTCGCTGGACGAGGTCTTGACGTGAAAGATTTGGTTCTTGTCATCAATTATCACTGTCCCAATCATATGGAAGACTATGTACATCGCGTGGGACGGACTGGGCGAGCTGGCCGGAAGGGTACAGCTTACACGTTTATCTCTCCAGACGTACGTTCTTGCTAGGTGTGAATGAATTCACTGGTACCAGCCATTAATTATGTTTTGCTTTTTTAGGAGGAAGAATACTCGGTCGATCTTGTTAAAGCTTTAGAAAATGCCAAGCAAACGATTCCACCCGAATTAGCAGCACTTGCAGAAGGATTCAAAGCAAAGGTATCCATCTGTTGAACTTCGGGGTTCTCTGCATTATGTATGTTATACTTACACTTGCTACGTTGTAGGTCGCTCGTGGAGAAGCGAGATATCATGGCAGTGGCTTTAGAGGCAAAGGCTTTACGTTTGATGAGACGGAAAAAAATGAGACTCAGCGCACGGCAGACCACCAAAGGCGTCAATATGAACTGGATCATGGGATTTTAATCGAGGTACAGTGCTGGCAAACGCGATCGTATCCACCAGAGCCAAGTTTACTGACATAATTCTTTTTGCCGTTGGTTCTACATTGCAGGATTCTACCGTATGTGATGATGATGATGTTGACGAGCCAAGCAAGGAACAAGTTGGCACTGTGGCTGACAAACAAGCAGTGGCTAGTGGTTCGAAGGCGATACCTATCGACAGTGAAGCCATGTCTGCTTTCATTAAGGCGCAGAAGATCATTCAAAACCTGGATTTACGATACAATGGCGAGGGCAGCTCTGGTGAGAAACACTTTATTGAAGAGCTTGAAATTAATGACTATCCACAGCAAGCTCGCTGGAAAGTTACGCAGAAAGAAGCAAGTGACTCGGTCGCGGAGCTGACTGGCGCAGCTGTTATCGCTAGAGGATCGTATATTCCTGCTGGCCGCAAACCGAATCCCTCGGAACGGAAACTGTACCTAGTACGTCACTTTTACTTTGTTGATTTGCGATATGAGTATGATTCAACTAATGGGTATCTATCTATCTGTAGGCAATCGAGGGGTCAACGCAAGCTTCTGTTCTTGAAGCGAAGCGAGAGCTACAACGCATTCTGGACGAAACTACCTTACAAGTCGGCCTTGGTGGAGACAAATACGCGAAGTACAGTTTGTAATCTTATCGAGCAGATTGTTATGGGGTTCTTCTCAACATCTAAACCACACGACTACTGTAGTTCAATCAATGTTTTGTTCAACAGGTGAGAAAGTGAAGTAAGCGTCTCTTCATTAGTCTTTCATTTATGACACCGGTACTTGAACAGGAAATGGACAGCATGCCTGCAATTAGATAAAAGATAAAACATTCTAAACTGCAACACCCAAGCGCAAGCCATCGAGACACCATATCTCAACAGGCTCTTCAACGGATAAGTCAAGGTCCTGTACATCTACCTCGCTAATATCGGGTGCTGACATCCGGCTATACACGTGTACATCCTGAGAGTGCAGCGTCAATGTCGGGTAAAGCTCGCTTCGAGATGGAAACGGTAACGCGAACTCCATCACACAGTCATTACTATCGCGAACTGCAATCCCATCAACTGTGAAGCGCACAAAAGCTACGCCAAGGGATGACTCAGCATTGCCCATGCTTGATGAAAATGAAGCGGATGTTGGCTGAGATGTACTCCCGGTTGACACTTCCACCTGATCCTCCTGATGTTCTACTAAATGTGCTAAAACACCAACTGTCGACTGGAATCCATATCTGCGACCAACTCCAATCGTGCGTTGTCTTTCCGCGCTGACGAGCACATGGCCGGCCGAATAGTAACCTATCTGCATCCAGCCAGACCCAATAAGCTTGATAGTCAACTGTTAAAAACTGTAGTAGCTTACCGAATGTTTTGACGCTCCGACAAGAGTGTTAAGTGGCATGAGCCTTGTAGACAACCCAATGCAAACGCTAGCGTCAATGCCAGCTCGATCGCTAGTGTTGCCAACGTTAGCGCCAACACCACTTCCTGTTACTGAAGACACGCCTCGTATCGATTGAGAAGTGTTGCCAGTTTGATTCACTCCACGCATTAATGTCCGTCCCTGCTGCAGCCTCATTTCAAAGTAGACAAATCGATTTTTCTGCAGCGGTACGGAACCACGCACGCTACGGTACATGCCGGGACCTACCTTGGACGCACAATGGCGACCACAGGATAAATAAATATCTTCATGACAATCGTGTGCATTAAATCGTGGCACACGCAGATCACAGTCACCCATTAGCGTTGCTGCGCGCTCCTGTCGTAGTCGATCGCGCGTCTGGTATAAGACGTCATCAGAAAAGTTGGAAAATGCCAACTGGACGCGCTTGCGCGCCAAGGGTGACACTGGAATCGACCGCGGTGACGCAGAACTCAGGTGAGCGTAGCTTGAAGTGGTCTCTTCCTGGGCTCGGTTGTGACTACTACCGCCAATACTGTTGTCACTGCCCCGAGGAGGAACTCGTGCATTATCTGGAGGTAGTCGCACTGTCGCCTCAAACGAACGGAGCGGGATCTGGAAATGCATGACGCGCCGTATTCTCCGATCAATATTGGACGGCACCATACATTCCTTTTCCTTATACTCTAGCACCACTGCCATTACTATTGTCCACCAAAATCCCAATTAAGTTACCAAACCCATCCATACAACCCATTCACAAACCATAACGTACAGCTGGGGTCTTCCATGTAATTCTCAGCACTACGACGATGACAGTGATGCAAATGGTGAAAGCTCCGAGAGCGTCCAATACCTGATTTCAATCCACCTGCAGACGCAGCTTCCATGATTTCATCACTCGATAGTCTTAACGTATCTTCCACTGCTTGGAGTAGTCCATAAAATAGCGAGCAGGCGGTTGAAACTCCTGGTAGACTCATCACTACCACGTAGATACCATGACACACACTAAGCGATGTGCTAATCACCAGTCTTTGCAACGACGAAGTAATTAACAACACCCAGTGCACAACGCATTTCACTTCTCCTGGCTTAGTGGAGTCCCACACACTGCTTTCCGCCACGACGCTGCCCAACTCTTGGCAACTTGGACACTTGGTCTGGAGTCGTCCTACAGACGATTTTTTTACCATTTTAGCTAAGCGACGCTTGAGCTTCTTTACGACAGACGTGGATAGATGCAGACGTTCCTGTAAGCGATCCAATGCCTCTAAGACGCCAATGCAGACCAGAATCAGCTGTCAACAAGTAGTGAAGCCACCATCGTAAACGTTTGACATATTGCCCTCCGAATCTGATTCTATACTTTAATACCACGTAACTTACCGTGTCTTTTGTCTCAGAAACTGATCGCAGCGCGTAGGAGTAGACTCGGCTAAGCGAGTGTGTCTGGGACATGACTTTGACAGTACGCGAAACGAGCTTTGGCGCCTTAAAATACACGTGGTCCTATGATCTATATAAGCGTCAGGAGGCAAAGTTTACGGGTGCGTGTCCTCCGTTCGGCGTCTGCTTCTCTGTTCCTGGATACTTCAAACTCAATAGCCTAACCCTTTGTAGTAGGTAAAGTATAATCAGAATCGTATACAGTAGTAGTAAAATATACTTAGTAGTCTAATTAGTCTTAACTATTAGCTACTATGAACATATGTAATCTAGAATGTAATCTCGGCTCAGAAATTCTGGATGTGTTTCCGTCACTTACTTCCCAGCATGTGTCTTGCAATAGGTTATCGGCAACAGGATCCGGTGCTGGTGGATGCACTGTATACTAATTTTTAGTCGGATTCCTTCTTCGCGTGACGTATATATCTTTGATTCATACCCCGCAACCGCTTCGACTTGGGCTCGACATTGATGCCAAATGAAATCCAGATGCTCATATGCGTCCTTCACGATACCTTGAAAGATTGCTTGGTTTCGTAACTGCCATAACCATGCCATACCAATCCCGCAAAGTCCTTTCCAGAGACGGTTAAATACTGCTCGGTTAGAATCATCAAACCATCCATGTTGCTTCATATGGATGGTTTGATGAATCGTATACAGTAGTAATAATAATACCGGTAATAAAATGTAGTCAATTAGTTGGGTTTAACTATTAGCTACTATGTAAGATCTTATCCTGGAGACTAAAATCGGCTCAGGTTCGTTGGGAGGGCAATTGGTTGCAGACGTTGAACATCGACTCGCTGGCTGGAGCGGTGCTGGTAAAGTGTCAAACACGCACTGGATGCAAATCTGCAGTCTCACCCCTTCTTCTCTTGATACAACGCTTCTACGTTCACATGCGTCGTCGCCATTTCTAGTTGGGCCCTTGTTTGGATCCATAGAAAACTTAAGATTTCCGTTGGTGACCGCTTCCACTGCTCGAAAATCATCTTGTTTCGAATTTGCCACAACCAAGTCGTCGCAATACTGCAGAACCGCCACCATAGCCTTTGAAACTGGTCCAAGAACGCTGAGATGGAAGTACCATAACGATTCATCATCGCCGATTTTATCCTGCCTCCTGGTATCGGTGCCGAGCGGGTAACAATGTCCGATTTATACGTGTCTAAAGCTGCTTCAGATAGTTCCTCTCCGACCCAGTGACCCAGCCATTTCAACCATACCTGTTTTGCAGTGAGACACTCCCAGAAGATATGATGCATTCTCGTTCTCTGGGTGTGACAGCTTGAGTTCAACGGACATAGTGTCTCTGTCAGGTCTCTACGGTAGAAAGAATCGTATAGAGTAGTATAGCACGAACATGTACCGGTATGACAATGATAATTATTTAACTTGTGCTGCAAACTTATAACGCAAAACATATGAAACTAACGTAGCGTAACGGATTATTGCCGAGAACGTCTCTTAGCCAATCAAATTACTCTATAATGTATTTCAAGCGCTCTGATTGGCTAAGGAGACAAATTACACGGTTTATTGCCGGTTTATTGATCACGCTTGCGAGCTGCGATTGCCACGCTGCGCAAGCTTTACAGCGACGACGACGTCACCAAGGCAGTAATAATGTATGTTGGCGACGCCAAGGTGAAAGTTTTGCTAATTGTGTGATGAATTAAAAAAAATGAATTTTCAGGACGAAAATTTGTTTTAGGTGATGCAACAATCGAGCAGATAGATGTTCTCCGGTATCTTAACCTAATTGCTACTTCAGACGTGGCATTGCATACGTCAGCAGGATTTTACATGGGTAACGCGCAGTCGAGCGCATAACACTTTAAGTAGTAGTAGTAAAATATACTTAGTAGTCTAATTAGTCTTAACCATTAACTACTATGAACATGTGTAATCTAGAATGTAATCTAGGCTCAGGTATCCTGGATGTGTTTTTGTCACTTGACTCACATATTTTTCTGGGAAAGTTTACGGGAATCCGGATCCGGTGCTGGAGGGTGATCGAAGACGCACTGTGAACTGATTTTCAGTCGGATTCCTTCTTCACGTGTCGCATATAGTCGTGATTCATAATCCGCCACCGCCTCTACTTGAGCTCGACATTGACGCCAGATGAATTCCAGATGTTCGTATGCATCTTTTACTATTCCTTGAAATATTGCTTGGTTACGTAGCTGTCATAACCATGCCATTCCGATTCTGCGAAGTCCTTTCCAGAGTCGGTTAAACACTTCTGTGTATGTGTCGTCATACCATCCATGTTGTCTCATCATCGCCTTCTTGATATTAAGACCTACCGGTGGAGGCCGTCGAGTCACAACCGCTGATTGAAAACTACTCATGAGGGAGTCCGGTATCATCTTACCTCTTTACTGCTGTAACAGACGGCGCCAAAAAGCTTGAGCCCTCATACATTCCCATAGAATATGACATTATAGATCCGTATGTATCAAACGTCTGTATAATACAGTGTATTATACAGCATTTAAAATACATACGTATTTAACGTATTTTTTTCTTGTCGTGCTAGATAGACAGGAATCGACTGTAAGGTTTGAAGTGTAAACCCATTCTACACCCTAAACTAGCGTAGAAATAGCTTTTATAGAGTATTAAGCCCAAGTATTACAAGAGGTAAGATGAAATGATAAACACATATATATGTGTTTATCATTTCATCTGTTTGATATCACTCACTAATTCTACTTAGAAGGACAAATCACTTCATTCAAACAACATTAAATATTAAGATATGCAGATTTGTACTGATAACCTTTTTCAACTCACAATTTCACCACAACTGAACTGCCTCCGCTAAAATGCATACCCTTCATCCTCTTTTTGTCGATGGATGGGCTTCCCTCTCTTCTTTTTATCCGTTCTAGTGGGTTACTACGGCAGTAATAAGCACCACAACATGTCC
Organism: Sclerospora graminicola; assembly: GCA_001887855.2. Taxonomy (NCBI): domain Eukaryota; phylum Oomycota; class Peronosporomycetes; order Peronosporales; family Peronosporaceae; genus Sclerospora; species Sclerospora graminicola. The sequence goes on from MIQA02017091.1 coordinate 46,225, forward strand.
TATCACAGGACATGTTGTAACCAGATGACCGGTGAATTCTCAACAATACAGATTGTCGTGTCCAATTTGATCCGTGTGTCCCACTTAACCCGACTTTTACGGTAATTTTGTATTAATACTGTATTAATACTGTATTATACACTGTGTCGAACCTCAAATTGTATAGTACGGATCTATATATGACATACATCCGTCCGCACACTTGTACATCGTTCATCCAGTTCACATCTCCTATCATTTAGCGTCCGGATATAAAAGGTATTCAGTTGCAACTCGAAACTGTACCCACACCTGATAGTTAGTCAACATATTGTCATGATCCCATACCTGGTTGGGTTCCACATCTTGTAAATTATTCCACCAAGTACTCGTTGCACAGTTATTCCTCCACTTCCCTAGCAGAGTGTTTAATTACGGCGCGACCCCGTGAAAGTACAGCTTCCTGAACGACCGACGTAATTTGGGCCATATCTTCTGTATCGGCGTATCTTCTTCAATCATCCATCCTATAAGATACATGTCCGGATGAGGCTGGAACACTACCAGTTCTCTCACTCCTCTGAGGTTTCCACTTTCGTACTGGCTACGAATTTCCAAATGATCCCATCGGCTTGTTGTGTGAGGCTGACTTGTTGTCCTTGTGTCCTCCCTTGCCCTTTAACGTGTCCCGGTGCTTCTATATCCCAAGTGAACGATTCCAGACATGCTTGCCCTCGGCATATACGTAATGGCGTCCGCTCCCCGATATAATGTCCTACTTCTACTCTTGGCGACGCGACAATTATCGCACATAACCATCTTCCAACTTTAGCACACGTATGTGAATTCCCTTGTACGCCCTGCACCTGCCATACATACGTAGCTTTCGTTAGTCGCAATATGCCTAATTCGCGGATGGTTACAGGGGGTATGCGATCATATTTCTGGGGACTAGCATCATCGTTCTCTTCTCCCTGATCCAAGGATTAGATGCCCAAGCATATGTTCCCCAGAAGGGTAGCATCGAATCTGGGAGCATGTCATGATAGCATCAGCGTCTAGTGTTATCGTAAACTCATCGTCCTTGTTGAGTCCTAGTCCTTTCATCCCCAGTCTTGCTTCCATGTGATCGATTGCCTGGGATAATATCTGCTTAGTGTAGCGTTCTAACTGCTCAGTGTCACGGGCCCAACCACTCCATAACAGTTCGTGCCACTGTTTTCATCGTACCCGGTTCATTTGATCGACCAGCTTGACACACTGTATAACTGTGGTAAAGCGATCTGGAAAAATGTTGAAAATGAGGTGGACCACACATGGCCGTTGATTGGTGACGATGGAACACCCATCAGGATGAGACAGTTGATGGGTGGGACAGGCTGATCGAGCATACGACGAAAAGGTAGTGGACAACGGGTGCTCATGATATGAAGGAATAAGCCAAGCACAGTTACTACGCCCGGTCCCAGACACTAACGGAACAGCGACGATCACGATCGCGATCGCGATCGGGATAACGTTTATTAAGTGGGTTCACGTGGATGTATGACAAGATCGGCAGAAACAAGTTAAGATACCGCAGCAATGGTGACGTGGCACATCAGAGACAGTTATTGGGCCGAATTATGAACAGTGCAGACGTTGAAGTGGGATATGATACGAAGTTCCGGCCCGATCGGCCGAGCCAACTGATTATGCCCCAAAATACGAAGATCAGATGTGGAATGGAATGGGCCATGTGGAATGGCGAGTCGTGCGAGTAATGTCAAGTCAAGGCAAGTGATGATGGCCGATGGATCTGTCCAAGGATGACGTGAGAAGGCCCGATCAGGCCCGATCGGCTGAAATCGGTGCGATATGGTTACCCCGACAGGGGATGAAGGTCAGGAATATGGCTGAGTGGGCGAACAAAGTCGTTGTGATGGTGACCCAGAGAGTTTCCGAAGTGATCTAGGGCTGATCGCCCTGATCACTACCCGATCACTCGGCTGATCGCTATGCCGATCATGATCGGGGCTGATCAGCCTCAAACCGGCGTCCAGACGCAAAGGCAGGTGAAGTTCTCAGTTAAGTCGGGCTGGATATGAAGTGAACAAGTGTCCGAGGGGCAGATCTCAAGTGTTTACCAAGTTGTTTATCGAAAGATCGGGATGGTTGAAGATCGTTATAGAAGTCCGACCGTGATCAGGGCAGAAGTGGTACAGATCAGTTTGAAGGTGCAGCCAAGATGGGTAAGGTGGTGCTATGCAACCGTGCGACGAAGTGAACAGGGTCGAAGTATAAATCAGGCACATGAGTTGGTGTATGGTACACTAGGTATAGGACATTGCATATATAATAACAGGTTTTGATTTTCCCCCTAAGCAAAGAGTCGCTCCGCCACGTGTTGCGGTCATTGGGAGCACAGGGTTAACTAGTCCCCTCTTGCTCAACTTAATTCCCGGTTAAGACGCGCTTAGACGCATTTTGGCTTACCGGAAGACCCCCGACGGGTTTGTTTAGGTGATCAAACCTCACCCTCAACGCACACGTGTTTGGAACACGTTATTAATATTGGAAAAGGTTTTGTGGAGATAACGTCTGTGGATTACTGTGGAAGATCGTGGTTTGATCGCGTTTTCTTGGTTTCTTGTTATCTCTCTCTCTCTCTCATTGGCTGGCCCGATCGGACGAACTTTCCCGATCAGTACCTAGATACTGATTAAGTATCGACCACAACCCGTTCTCCGGTGAAGATTTCCACCCGAGGACACCCCCGTCTCGAGAAGATCATCCCCTCCGACCTGATCAAGATCATCGTTTTCGTCACCGAGTCCACCTGAGTGAGTGTAACCACCCCCGATCAACGGGTACACAAGGTAAGATGAAGTTGAACATAGATCCTATCGCACATGACGACCGGTCAGATGATGACCGGGAGGATCAGATCAGTCACCATAATGGTGATTCATCTGATTCCGATGGCGATCAGGATCAACGGAGTACCCCCTCCGATAGTTGGTCGTCCGGGCCAGAGGGTATCCAGATTCCACCCAAGACTTCTGTCATGGATTTGGAAATCGGTTCCACTACATAACCTTATACCGGAGTTATCACTTGCCCTGATACGTCGCCTGATCCTATTCCAGATAAGTCCAACCACGATCTTTGGTAACAGTCCGGCGCCGCAATCAGCCACTGACACGCCAGCTTTAAACGTTGTACCTTTACAGCTACTGGGATTGAGATAAGACCGACTCCCCAAGCCGCGTGTGGGGTGATTAATAAAGTCGGTGCGATCTTATGCCTTCCTCTTTTAACTGTCGTGCTATTCCTCCACAAGAAAGCCTTCTGCATATATACGAGTTCTTGCACGACTTCAGGTGGCGGTTCAAACACCCTCGCTGTGAACAAGATAGAAGGAATCGCAATCACGTTAAACAGTTGTACTCTGTCCATAAAGGCTGTTCCACATTCCGTCGCCGTAGCTAATCTTCTTTGTACACTCCTTAGTCGTAGTGCCCAGTTAACTGTTGTCAGAGTTGTCCACCCGAAGAAACATCCAAGATATCTGATGGTTTCACCTTCCGGTAATATCGGTAAGGTGTACCATTGTTTTGGTACATAGTCAGAGTTCAAGAATACACATTTACTTTTGGCTGGCTGAACCTGTAGACCAGACAAATCGCCGAACCGCTGAACTACAGCCAGTGCCACGGGCACCTGGTCTATGTGTGTTTTAAGAAGATCGTTGCATCATCTACAAAGACGGAGAACCTATGTTGTATGGATGGATCGTGTTTCAAAGGCTGAATTCCTTCTATCCTCTGTTCCTGAAGTAGAGCTAAAGCAAGTGGCTCTACCGCTAATATAAGGAGGAGGGGTGCTAAAGGACATCCTTGCCGTATCCCCGATTCAACTGCTAGTGGCTCCGAAAATTGATTGTTCACCAAGAAGTCAGCTGTCGTTCCATCATGTATTCTGTTCATCAAGTCAACACAATGCTCCGAAAAACCGAAAAGACGTAATACCCATAAACAAATACTTCCTGCCGATTGTATCTACGATACAATCGACAGGAAGTATTTGTTTGTGGGTATTACGTCTTACTGAAGTTCAGGAATAGCACCCCTGCACTCTGCGCTGCCGACACTTTATGGTTTGCTTTATAAGTTTGGAAAATAGACTTCATCATTACAACAGCCTTGTGCATTCTCCTACCTGAGACAAACCCCTGCTGAATTTCCCCAATTAACTGGCCTAAAAAAGCTTAAAACCTCCTAGCCATTATTTTCGCAAAAAGTTTATACCCCGTAGTCAACAATGAAATTTGTCGATAATCCGGGGCATTGCTTGAATCCCCTTTCTTACGTAAGGGAATAACCGCTGCCTTTATAAAGGATCGTGGAGGCTTGCCACCTAAGAGGATATCATTGAAAATTTTCGTCAAAGGTCCCAACAAGAACAACTGGATTCTTTCTATCATAATTCCAAACAATTAAAACATATTCGGATTACTGTCAATCAGGAATTAAATCAGCGATTTACCCAATTTCGGAACAATTAGATCAGTTTATTACTAATTTAAAACCATCTAAGAAATCTTTATAAAAATCGTTTCCAAGTCCATCCTGTCTGGCTGCCTTTCCTCGATCTACCCGTTTTATCGCCCATTCTACATCCTCCTCCAGAATTTCTGTCAGTAAAGATTCATTTTGAGTATGATTTATTTTCCGTTCCTCCGGGATTTTCATAAACTGTTGTAGTGCCGCTAAAAGATTTGTACTGCCCACCTTCCGGTGACTATAACCGAGAACGTGCTGCCATGTTGCAGCGAATTTATCCGGTATCGAAAGAGATTCAGCAAATGGAGGGCCCGAGATCGCTTCAATCTTGGATACCGTCTGGTCTCGTTTCCAGACTGACGCCCTTTTAAGAAGCCAACGTATTTCCGAAGCCGATCGGTGTAAACGGAATCCTCGACAGAAGGAGCGTTCTTTGTGCAATGCCTCCAAAATCGCTCGAACAATGTGTTTTCTAGTTGTAGCATTATCTCGGACTGTTCGTTGGAGATGATGAATCCTCCTCTTCCGTCGCCTTGTTAACTTCTTGCGCACCGTGAAAATATTATCCCGGCATTCGTCTATCCAGTGGTCCCAGTAGCGGCTTCGTCGGTGTTAATTTACACTGCGTAAGTTGATTCAAAATCATCAGATGGGTCTGGTCTTGAGTGGATCCCGGGAAGGAGATACGGCATACGCCTATTAGCTACCTGACTTCTTGATACGCTAAGATCTTTGAGACAGAGAAGGACCTGATTGGGATCGGAAAAACCCGGTGGTGCCTCCACAGCCACCCACACCACCCAGCTTTTTCAATTCTCTGAAATATAAAATCTATCGATCCACGCCAATGTGTTGATGTTCAGACGGGTCAATTGATATCTCTTCTGTCGCAGGCATCACCAGAAGTCTAGCGTCCCATAATTGCCAGTCCATAATTAACCGATTTAGAGCAGTGCTTTTCGGCCTCATCGATCGATTACCCCCTAACCTATCCAAAGCAGACCCGATAATCTTCAAGTATCAGCTCGAAACCAGCTTAGGGTCGGCTTCTTTGGATGTTGTACATCTGATTCAACACTGATCTTGGCTGGACTCCTTTTTAGCACCTGAAAGCTGATTCGGGACCGATCCAGACAGGTTCAGGATCGGCTCGAAACCAGGTCGAACCAGCTCCGAATCAACTCAAGACCATCTCGAACCACCTCAGATTCGACGAGACATCGATATCCTTAACTTGCCCAAACCTGTCCCCGACCTCTATTATGCGTTAAACCCACAAGGTTCGAGCGAATCCGTATTCCTCCTGAAGTCAGACTCGATCCGATCCTTTAATGCCGATTCGGAGCCGGTTTGTTGATCTCCGCAACTTGCTTCAGCCGTTATGCCCCATGAAACTCACCATTTACACACAGGGTTCCTTTATACGCTAGGTCTTCGTGTCCTAAGACTGGTCCAACTCATTTAGTCGGTTAGCTGAGATCTCAATATCACGTCACTTGAAACACTTCGATCAGCGATAATCGGCTCCAATAATCATGTTCCGTCACATCCGCTATATCAAATTATCCATAGCCTTGCTCCATTACACGTATCTTAATCAGTCCGGCCTTAAAACCAACCCGGTCCGGCATTCGGATATTCGCGTCTAGTCGTGGTACTTGGCTGATCTCTTGTTCTTATCACCAGATTGAAGTCACCGCATATGATAATCCGCCCCTGCGTCCGGCCAGTCAGCATATCTAGACAAAGCAGCAATCCTCGGTTTCTGCCTCATTCACTGTTATGCCAGGCGTGAAATCTGAAGCAGCAGCGACCACTTTCCACTCGGGCAGCTTCCATAGGATGGCACTATAGGCGCCTTATCCTTTTTTACGATTGCTGACCCGTCAAAGCTCAGAACCATCAGTTCTTCTGTCGGTCCCACTGTTGGTGGCGGCAGTGTGATGGATTGTCTTGGCTGTTTTCGAGGCGCTATGATTATCAGCGCTTCCTCTACTTCTGCCCTTGGGGTGATGCTGGCCGCTAACGTGACCAGTATCTCCCCTTCTCCTTTGGTGCACTTGATCACTTCTAGAGACCACTGAGACAACAACGCCGCCCATCTACCCAGCCGGCCATCAATTCCATTTGCCGTAAGAAACCATGATACGGTCGACCGTCTGGATAATACTTTAATAGGGCGAGACATCAGCATATCCGTAGTAAAGCCAGAACGTCTTTATCCACTAGCCCATAGTTAACTTCGTTAGCCTTCAAAGTCCGGCTGGTGAACATCACGGGACAAAACACTCCATCATGATCCTGCACAAGGGAAGCTGAGATATCCCACTTGTTAGCATAGATGATGACGACGGGCACCTTATTAACATCGAAGTACTTCACGATTAGTGTGGTCGCCATCTTTTCTTTCAGCATACCGAAGGCCACCATCGCCCTGGTCATGTGGTCGTCTGGCCGGGTAGCACTGGAGTTGGGCAGCCGGCGGCCTGTCTGGGTGGAGGGGGGGGGAAGCATATCATTGGCAGAAATAGTTGACCCGAACAGCATATCATTGGCTGATATTGCTGGCTCACTTAGCATTTCTCCTTGCCGCTCATGCTCTCTCAACTTGTGGTAATCCATTTCCCGTAGCTCATACAAAACAGCAGCATAGACGGCGAAATCCTCAATGAAACGACTGTATTAATTCAAACTGTGCAGAAAGGATTGCATGGCCTTCAGTGACCGCGAAAGGCAGATTACTCAAAGACTTCAAATCCTTCAGATTAGCTTCCAATCCGGCAATCGAAACCTGGTGACCCAAAAAAAGTCACCTTAGTTTTCCCCCAGAAACTCTTCACCACACTTATCCAAAGATTCCACTTTTCACACGTAATCATCAACTTTTTTTCACTTTTTCACATAGCTGTCCCGAGAATGTCATCAATGTAGGGTCGGGGCCGGGGTCACCTCCGGCGAACAAATCACCGACCAGGGCAGGATCTAGGTCCGCCTTGATCTTGAAATATCCATACAACGTGTTATCTATTTATCGCTGGTAAATCTGCGGGACATTCTTTAGACCAAACGGCATCCGGTTCCACTCGAACAACCCGAAGGGCGTCACAAACGCAGAGTTTTCTCGTGCGCGATCAGTCATAGAGACCACCCAGAATCTACTAGCCATGTCCAACGAGCAATACCAGAAAACATTATCAAGATCCTCCGGCAAGTCGTTTATCAACGGCATCGACTAAACCATTAGCTTAGTCAGCCGGTTTACCAGCCGGTAGTCGATACACAGCCTAATATCTACCCCATTCGTCTTAATAATGATTACGATGGGCGACGCCCATGACGAGGTGGACGGATGAATTATCTTGGTGGTTAGCAATCCCTTGATAAGCTCCGACAGCTTTTCCCGGTACTTGGGGGCGACTCTCCGGCGCCCTTGCGCCACCCGCTTGGCGTTACCTACATCGATGTCGCATACCGCCCCAGGGACGACCGGAGGCAGTGCATTTCCAGGGCCAATCAATCCTTTTCCATATGATGTTCTTCAGCCTGCTGATCTCTTCCGGGGTGTTCACATCTGGGTTTTCCACTTGTAGATCGTCAATAGTAACTGCTTGTACGCAGGGGGTCACCTCAGGTAACACCACCATCTGATCCTCCATACCTTCGACGTATCGCCCCTTTCATGAATGCAGACCTGGTCATCTTCAGCTAATTCCGGATCCGGATCAGGTGGATCAGTCGATCCGCCTCCAACTAATTTCGGATCCCGGTCAGCGGGATCGGTCGATCCGCCTCCGGCTATTTCCGGATCCAGGTCAGCCGGATCAGTCGATCCAGCTCCGGCTATATCTGAATCCCGGTCAGCCGGATACGTCGATCCACCTCCGGCTATTTCCGAATCCAGGTCAGCTGGATCCGTCGATCCAGCATCATCCTGCTAATCGGGCCATCCGGCATCGGAGGTGACCGCACATGTGACTCCGACTTGTCTCCTCTCCTGATCCAGCCGTTCGTCCATCTTCGACGGAGTGGCCAAAACCAATTCAGCGGTTGGGGCAGGATCTCGTCCAGTACATTCAGCCGGATCCGGTGATGGCTGGCTCCGCATCAATATTCTTGAAGGAGCCCGGTAGTTCGGTTTAGCCACCATCGGAGTCCGGTCTTCCTCCACCAATTCCTCTTCGCTGACCAGGCAGAGAACCGGGTCGGGATCGGCTGAAGATCGATCTAAAGTGGTACGGATCAGGTTGAAGAAGTATTGAAGACTGGTCTATGGTGCTACCAGGACAACTCTGTGACAAGAAGATCAAGATTGAAGTATGAGGTGGGTCACATAGGTTGGTGTATGGTACATTAGGTATTATATATTGCATATCAAATAATAGGATTGAATTTACCCCATAAGCAAAGAGTCGCTCCGCCACGTGTCGCGGTCATTGGGAGCACAGGGTTAACTAGGCTCAACTAATTCCCGGTTAAGACGCGCATTGACGCATTTTGGCTTACCCGAAGTCCCCCGACGGGATTGCTTAAGGTTCTCAACCCTCATCCCGCACGACCACGTGTTTGGAACACGTTTAATTGACTGAAAAGGTTTTGCGGAGATAACGTTGGTTTTTTGTGGAAGATCGTGGATTTTCGTGGTTTCTTGGTTATTTCCCGTATTATGATTGGTCCGGTCGGTTGAAGTATCCCGACCCGGCTATTGCAATATTTGCACATAGTATCACCCCTGATTTGTCCTCCGGTAAAGGTTTCCACCCGAGAACAATCCCCGTCTCGAAAGGTCACATCTCCAACATGATACACTTTTCCCTATCTAGAGTCCACCTGAGTGAGTGTAACCATCGAACACCAATGGTTACACAAGGTGGGATGAAACTTAACATGAATTCTATCATACATGACGACCGGTCAGAAGACCGGGAGGATCAGATCAGTCATCATATTATTGATCCAATCCTGACGCTGATCAGGATCAACGATCAATGGAGTACCCCCTCCAATAGTTGGTCGTCCGGGCTAGTGGGAATCCGACCCCCCCCCAAATATCGGTTATGGATTGGAAATCGGCTCCACCACATTGGTGAGCGTGCCTGGATCACTTGGTGAGTCTTGATATACCGTGATTCCTATGAAGATGAGAAAGATTTAAAAATCAAGGTTGGGGAAACTTTTTCGGGTGCATTGGAGGAAGGCGTATCGCCTCCGATGCTGTCCAAATTTAAACGAAGCCATGGTCAGCATGATCTGGTGGAGTTTCAGGTCGAAATAAAAGATGAAACAACTCCCCACAAGGCTCCGACCGGAGCCGATCCCTGTATAGTAAAACTAATTATATTCTGGGTAAGGATCAGGGTGTCGACCTCGATCCTATGCATAAAAAGAAAATTGGAAATGATAGAAAATCATGGGAGCGGATCGATATGATCCACCAAAACAATATGTGAAACCTAAACCGAAGATGTTCTAAGAAGATAAAGAGAAGACCGAACCAGCCGAAAAAATCACGGTCCAGGATGTCGCACACTTGTTTTACCTTCGTGAGTTTCACAAATTCCTAACGGGTAATGAAAATAATCAAACCTGAGATCTTTGGGAAGCTAGAAGGTCGAGCTATCAGTCCGGTTATCACATGTAGCCAGCTCGACCTGATCAGAAATCATCTGGCCCAGATCGATAAAGTCGGTTTCACTACCAGTGCTTTCGACGCGAATATGCTACTCGATCTAGACCAAGGAACGATCAGAGAATCTATGATAATGCTGTACGATCACCTGACTTCGTTGCCCAGGGTGAATCCCGTAGCCCAGTCACCGCCGGTTGATCCTTCACACCGAACACAGTTGATTGAATATCCTATGGATGTCGAATCGATTTATCAATCATCCCAGTCCGGAGCGGATTCTACTGATTCTCCGGTCGGATTGACTCGTATGACTTGGGCCCGAAGGGAATCAGGCAGACCAGCTCCAAAACCGAGTCGCAGAACAGGAAAAGGAAGTCTGAACCGGGTCGAGTTGCATCAAAAGATAGTTTCGAAGATGCTCAAGAAACTGCACAAAATAACTCGACCCCCAACAATACTTTTACCGGCGTACCTGAAGTTCAGGAGAAAATGAGAACCATGTTCACGTCGTTAATGAACCAGTGCGTGAGAGAACAACATGGATTACCCCATTACGTACCTGGACACGGGCAACTGTGGTGTAGTCGCTCTCAGAAAATCTTCCTGAGACGCGAACACCCACGGGGGTCCCAGACGACTGACTACCGGAGGGGGTACTCCGTCCATCCGAGTCATGATCCGATCCGGCTTGAGCCCGGCTGGATCGGTCGCTTCCATCCGCTTGATCGCGACTGCTCGAATGTTGCATGTTAAAAGCTCACCTTGTGTACCCGTCAGTACTGGGTGGTCAGCTCTCCTGATGGACCCTAGGGCGAAAAGTGTAAATCCGTCCAATAGGGAGATGAAGTGTAGGACTAGGGGTAGCTCCTGGGCGGAAATCGTCACCGGGGAGCTCGTTGGGTAATATACTTGAACTTTGTATAGTGCCGGCTGGGCCGAGAATAGTCGATCGGCCAGCTAAACCAATAGGACACTTGAAGTTTGTATAGTACCGGCTGGACCGAGAATAATCAATCGGCCAGCTAAACCAATAACAATAAAGGGCGAATCCAAATGTGTATCCACAGAAGGCCAAAATGTCACCACTTCCCAATACTTAATACCGTGTTCAAAACACGGGCGACTTGAGGTGAGTATACGAAGTCGCCGCGACTCCGGTCAGGGGACTTCCGGTGGGTTAACCTAACCTTCCCCGGGCAAACCAATAACAGCAAAAGGGGACCTTGTTAGCCCTCTGCCGTGAACCAATAAAAGCGACTTGCGTCTAAGAAAGCGAAACGTATACTGATTTATCCTATGTCCAATACTCCCTTTGTGTAACCTACCTCAAATAACACGCCTGACCAGTCATGTACCTTACCCACGCAACCCGGCTAACTCCGACTCTGTGTACCGGTACGGCCGGTACACCACCCCAAATGGTACCAACCCGGCCGGTACACCGAACCCATATGGTACCAGTCCGAATGGTACATTGTACCCGGCCGGCTCGGCCGGATAGCCACCCACCCGCGTCTCTCGGCCGCTGACGCTAGCAATCCCTTGGCAGCCCTTCCTACGATCCCGGTGCATACTCTTTCCACTAGAACAATCCTCTTCTTTCGGGCTCCTTCCACTCCATCCTTACGCGCAGTCCGCCATCTTGGCCGTCCGCCATCCGCGCCTCGGCCGTCCAACCTCCATAGTCCTTCCGTCTGCTCAGCTCGCTTATCCGACTATCCTCGCCCGCCGACTTAGTTTCCAGCCAGGCACCGCCCGACCGCCTACAAGGGTGCCGGGCAGTCCCAAATTACATCTTATTCCTGGCCGGTCTGGGCATCCGGCTTAGGGTAACATTTCGGCCAATCCGGTGCGAGCATCCATCATCATTAGTCCGTTAACTTCTGGAGCACTTCACCACAGCCGCCCCTGAGCCTTGTCGCAGCCGCACAACGGTTGAGGCACGCGCTCATCACATTTCCCACACTTCGATTTTCAACGCCCCTATGTCTGATCGTAACGACGCCCCCATTGCTCCTGTGCCGGGCCACTCCCTGGTCAATACCCAGCTATCGGCCGTAGGACCGGATGCTCATCAGGCCGGCCCAGAGCATCGCCCCGGGCAACCTGACCTGGCCGCTCTGCAAGCTCAAGTCGCTGCGTTGACCGCTCGCGTGGCCGGTCTAGAGCAAGCGAACACCGATTTAGCTGCGACCGCCCGGCTGGCTAGCCAGCAAGCAGACGAATCTCGGGTCCGGGAAGTCCTAGCGACTTTTCAGTCTCGCGACCGAATTGGCCAGCTGGAAAACGAGAACGCCGACCTTCTCCAAGCGAGAGATCGCCTCCGAAAACAGTCGGACTCACAGCGTGTCCAAAACCAGAAAGTCATGGCTGCCTTGAAAATCCAAAGTAAGTACATTCCGCTTGTTCTGGTTCGCCTCCCACTCATTCACTCCGTATATGCTCTTAGACCAAAACGTCATGAACCTCCGTGTCTTGATGATCGAGTCTTTCCAGACTGCGCGTGAGTTGACGACGCGCTACGACGGCTATATCAAGCTCTCCCAACGGTTGGAAGGTGCGCAGCAGGGACTGGGCAAGTTGGAGGTTCGCCGGATCCGTCTTGCTAAGAAGCTAACCAAGTACCAGAAGGCGCTATATCAATCGGCCGATGCATCGGCCGACCTTAAGCGCCGGGTCCGGGAGCTTGAGGCCGCATACGCTGAAACCCAATCGGGTGTGTGTGACGCCCGGGAGGCGTTCACTCGGCTTGTGGAAGAGCGTGCGGATTGCTTTTCTTCTCTCAAGGAAGATCGGGCTCGTCTAGCAGCTTCGGCGTCCCGGGTGAGAGGTCTCATGAAGGGTCCTGCTCCCATCCGGGAGGCTATCAGGCACCTCCTTGACTGGGCCTGTCCGCGAGACCCTGGTCAGGCCGCTTCCGCCACGCCCCTTCTTCCGTCAGCTGCTAATTCCGCCGCGGCCGTTCAGACATCTGACGCGGGAACTCCCGCCCCCGGTCCAGCGACTGGTGATACGGGAAAAGTTTCTCGCTTACGGATTTGGAATACTTCCCAGGACCCTAACCCGCCGCCAGCGCCAGTCAACCAGCAGGCGGCTTCTCCCCTGTCTACTGAAGATCCGCCTGGGCACAAAGGCAAGCGCCGATCCAGTCGGGTTGCGTCGCTTCAAGGGCCCGTGGCAGCCAAACGGCCCAAACGATCCGCCGCGCCGGTGAGCGCGGCTCTAGTCCATGGGGAGAGCGGGCCGAGTCCTAGGCCCACTTCGATGTCGGCTCCACCGGCTTCGGGAAAGTCCCCCCGTCTTCCTCGCGCTGCCAGATCTTCGTCGAAGGCTCCGACTACTCCGGCTCTCCTTAGCGTCTCCCCTCATGATCCCCAAGGTCCATCCACCGCCTCTCCTGATAGAGAAGAAGCGTCTGGCCTATCGGGGCTGGATTCTGACGAGGCTACCACTGAGGACCTCGAGGAATTGCCTTCCCCAGACCCCTTCGCCTTCGACGAGAACGAGTCCAAGGAATCCTCGGAGGAGTCTCCTCCGTTGTGGATTCCCCGCCGGAAGGTCATGACAGCCCTCGAACTGGCCGCGGTGGTCCCTTGGTCAAAGGCGCAGTTGGAAGGCCTGCGTATCCAGGACCTCACTGGAGCCTTGGTCATCAAGTCGTTGACTCGTCCGCCGTTGTGGATATTCCCGCCGGCCCTCGCTGTGCCCAAGGCCGAGGACTGGAATGCCAAGCTAGTGGCGATCAGGCCGCTGAACGCAATTTTGTCCCAGGAACCTTGGGCCATACTGGCGACAGAGATGCCAGACATCGGCCTGCCCCAAGCCGGCTGGTTCGCGGAATTGCGGAAAGTCTGCAAGGAGTACCTCTCCCGGCATGGACAATCCATCTGGGAGTCGACTCATCACCTTTGCATTTCCGTCGCCGCCGGGCACGAATCTCCCGGGCTAGCCAAGTACCGGACCGACCGCAAGAACCGTCGCAACCGCGCGACTGAGGGCTGGGCTAAGGTCTGCAACTTCGTGGTCGATGGAATCCAACGTGGCCACTGTGACTTGGACATCTTCCTCCACCCGATCATGCTACATCTGGCGACCCGCCGCGTGGAGAAGAGCGGGATCTCGGCCGAAGGCGGGACTTGGTATCCGGGTTTGGGTAAGTGTCAAGTTCCCACTCTCCAAGCTTCGCTCGATGCGCTCGACCAGCAAGATCCGTGGCGCAACCAGTTTCGGCAGGATCCCGATCGTCACCCTGGCCTCCGCGTACCCCGACTCCGGAACAAGTTTCGCTGAGCTTCGTCAAGGGTGTCCCCGAGGCTAGCCTTGCATACATCGTCTTCTTTATTTGTTACTGGCTGTTAACCTCGATAATACACTTTTCTTTCCATTTTTTACGTAAGAAACCGCTTGCTCATCTTCTTCGTCTGACTTCTCCCATCCGGCACCATACTGATTCGAAGACAACTCCGGAAAACCACTCCATCCGGCACCATACTGAATCGAAGACAACTCCGGAAAACCATTCCATCCGGCACCATACTGAATCGAAGACAACTCCGGAAAACCACTCCATCCGGCACTATACTGATTCGAGGATAACTCCGGAAAAGGCCGATCGGACCCGACTAGCTCCATCTACCGATTACTCGGCTGAGTGGTGTTATCTGGTCCGGCCGTGCCTGTTGCCCTGGGGCCGGGCGGACTAGTTCTCTGTCCCACCTTCTTCGTGGGTCTGCATAACCCCGAAGCGATTCCGGCTAGTCCGCCGGCGGTCGAACTCTCTCATTAAAGCTCCGCAATTTAAGTCTAGCTCGTCCACCCACGACTGCTCCTCGCAATTTTTCCACTGCACGAGAAGCTCCCTGTGAATCCGCCCAAACCGGGTTTTCCGTCCGTTCCGGACGTCCAAAATTTCTTCTACCTCGTACTCGTCCGGGTCTAACGGCTTGTCCCAACAGTCTTCCGGCAGCAGAGCTTCATCGAAATCTAACCGGTCATTTTCCCCTGCAAGGCGTATATTCGGGCGGTCCGGGAAGTGCTTCGCCAACTTCAACTTGGAGACATGTACTATCGGGAACACGCTGTATTCCGTACCGGCCGTGACCAGCTTAACTGCATGATCCCCGACCAGTTCTGCCACTCGGAAGGGGCCATGCCACATATGCGCCAGCTTCCGCGCGTACCCTTCCTTGACCCGATCCAGATACAGCCACACCTGGGAGCCGGGCTCAATGCCGTGTTCTCCGGCGCGGTCGTTGTTTTGGTCGGCGCGATCCTTGATTGCTTGTCGGAGACGTTCGTTTACTTGTTCCCTCGCCAGTGAGTAGTGGCGCTGCACCCCCATCCTCCAGCGGCGAGCGTCTCTGTCCCGGCTTCTGGTGCACCCTATTGGTATGGCGGCTTCCAAAGTGGATCGGGGATCCCATCCGTAAGCCAAATAAAAAGGGGTGTCGCCCCTTACCCGGTCGTACGACGAGTTGAGAGCGAAAACCAGTCTCTCGGCATATTCATCCCAGTCGCATTGATCCGCCTCCACCACATACATCTTGAGGGCTCTGGTCAGGGTCTGAACCATCCTTTCGGCCTTTCCATTCGCCTGCGGGCGGTAAGCCATAGTGGCGCTCTGCTTCTGTCCTAGGATCTTATTGAACGCTCGGAATACGTCTGCCATAAATCCGGGCTCCCTATCGTGCCGGATGACCTCGCTCGCCCCGAAACGCCTGAACACACATTCTTCGTAACTTTGCGCAACCTGTTGGGCGGTACGGGTGGAACTAGCCTTTGCTATAACCAGCCCGGTAAACAAATCGTCCAGATCAGCAGCTCCGTATACCCATTTCGAGATTTGGGTAAGGACGGGATATGGTCCATCGCGATAACTTGAAACGGATAAGTGGCCTGTATGTTTCCAGGCGACCGTCCTCTGATGGTCGGCCGGCCTTTCCCGGTTTCGCAATCTGGACAGCTCCCCACGTAGGCCTTAATGCTACGGTAAAGCCCCCGCCAGTGGAAATGTGTTTTGACCTTGTGATATGTCCGGCCGATGCCCTGATGCCCCCCTTCCAAGCTCACATGGTAATGATGGAGAATATCCGGCTGTAGAGTAGCGGGTATGACTAGCCGAGCTGATCTATCTCTCTCGATCTCCGGCTGGTCGGCGTCTCGGTAGAAGAACAGTAGCCCGTTTTCGTCCACTTCGTAATCCGGGGCCAACTTGAAACATTCCTTAGCTTGTTCGGCGGTCAGTTTATTCACGTCTCCGTTAAGGTACGCCTTGAGATCCACTATCCACGCTTCCTCGTTCTGCGCTTGGAGAATTCGCTCTGCTCGCAACTGTTGAACTATCCCCTCGGTCATCGTTTCTGGGGATAATGGGCCATCAGCCGAGGAACGACGCTTCTGCGATCGGGTAACGGCGTTCACCCGGATTGTCTCCTCCGTGTTGGCTGGATGGATGATCTCGGGCAACCGGTTGATCTCTGTCAGGTCTGATAACAGAGCCGGATCGGAAACCGTTACCCCCACGTTGTCGCGCATGGCCAGCGTAGCCAAGTGATCCGCGCTCTTATTCCAGTCTCGTTTGACGTGTAGCAGTTCGTGTTCCGGCCATCTCCGCAAGGCGGACATAACCCTATCATTTAACAGTCTCAGCCGCGGCGCCTTGCAATCTATCTCTCCGGTGATTTGTCGGATCACTAGGTTGGAGTCACCGCATATGATGATCCGCCCCTGTGTCCGGCCCGCCAACAGATCCAGAGAAAGCAGCAGTCCTCTATACTCCGCTTCGTTCACCGTGATGCCAGGCGTGAAATCCGAGGCGGCCGCGACCGCCTTCCATTCGGGCAGCTTCCACAAAATGGCACTATAGGCTCCGACCCCCTTCTTTACACTCGCCGACCCATCGAAACTCAAAACCATTAGTTCCTCCGTGGGTCCCACTGTTGGCGGCGGCAAGACAATAGTTTGTCGAGGCTGCTTCCGAGGTGCGATCACTATCAGTGCTTCCTCCACTTCTGCCCTGGGGGTAATGCTGGCAGCCAACGTGCCCAGTATTTCCTCTTCCCCCTTAGTACACTTAATCACTTCGAGGGACCACTGAGACAGCAGAGCCGCCCATCTCCCCAGCCGGCCATCAATTCCATTCGCCGTCAGGAGCCATGATAGGGTCGACCGTCTGGATAGTACTTTGATAGGCCGAGACACCAGCATAGTATAACACACATCCAAGATCCGTAATAGAGCCAGAACTTCCTTATCCACCAACCCATAATTAACTTCATTAACTTTCAGGGTCCGGCTGGTGAAGGTCACGGGACAGTACACTCCATCATGATCTTGCACGAAAGCGGCCGAGATGGCCCACTTGTTAGCGTAGATGATGACCACCGGAGTCTTATTAACATCGAAATGTTTCAAGACCGGTGTGGTCGCCATCTTCGCCTTTAGCATGCCGAAAGCCACCATCGCTCGGGTCACGTGATCGTCCGGGCCGGCCGCGTCGGGGTTCGGTGGCCGGTCGCTTGTCTGGGCAGACAAGGGCGCTTCCCCATTGGCTGGACTACCTGAAAAGGGCGCTTCCCCATTGGCTGAAATAACCGACAAGGGCGCTTCCTCATTGGCTGAACCACCCGAAAAGGGCGCTTCCCCATTGGCTGAACCACCCGAAAAGGGCGCTTCCTCATTGGCTGAAATTGCCGACCCGGCCCGCGTCTCCGCTTGCCTATCCTGCTCTCTCAGCTTATGGTAATCCACCTCCCGCAACTCATACAAGACCGCCGCATAGACCGCAAAATCCTCGATGAACCGACTGTAATAATTCAGGCTGCCCAAAAAGGATTGCATAGCCTTTAGGGATCGCGGGAAGGGCAGATTACTCAAGGACTCCAAATCTTTCGGGTTAGCCTCCAATCCGGCAATCGACACTTGATGACCCAGATAGGTTACCTTAGTCTTTCCCCAGAAACTCTTAACCACACTAATCGAAAGATTGCACTTTTCACACGTAACCATCAGTTTCTCCACTTTGTCACACAATAAATCCCAGGTAGTTGCCGTAACGAGAATGTCATCAATGTAAGACCGCCGCCCCAGAACTGAAGGTTTTGGGTCGGGGTCCGGGTCACCTTCGGCAAACACATCCCCGACCAGAGCCGGATCTTGATCCGCCTTGATCTTGAAGTGTCCATACAGCGCGTTATCTATCAACCGTTGATAAATCTGCGGAGCATTCTTCAGACCGAACGGCATCCGGTTCCACTCGAACAACCCGAAAGGCGTCACGAATGCAGAGATCTCCCGAGCACGATCGGTCATAGAGACCACCCAGAATCCACTGGCCATGTCCAATGAGCAGTACCACAAAACTTTATCCAAGTCCTCCAACAGGTCGTTTATCAGCGGCATCGGATAAATCATCAGCTTAGTCAGCCGGTTCACCAGCCGGTAATCGATGCACAACCTTATATCCACCCCATTCTTCTTAATAATAATTACAATGGGCGAAGCCCATGGCGAGGTGGACGGCTGAATTATCTTGGTGGCCAGCAAACCCTTGATAAGCTCTGACAGCTTTTCCCGATATTGGGGGGCGACTCTTCGGCATCTCTGTGCTACCGGCTTGGCACCTCCCACATCAATATCACAAACCGCCCCATGGGCAGCCGGAGGAAGTGCGTTCCCTGGTCCAATCAACAGATGTCGTCTTTTCCATATAATATCCTTCAATCTGCTGATCTCCTCCGGGGTGTTCACATCCGGGTCTCCCACTTGTAGATCGTCGATAGTGACTGCTGGGGGCAGGGGATCACCTCAGGTAGCACCGCCATCTGTTCTTCCATGCCTTCAACATATAGTTCGCCCCCTTCATGAATGCAGACTTGATCGGCTTCGGCCGCTTCCGAATTCTGCTCGGCCGGCTGGGCCGATCCGCATTCGGCCGCTTCCGAATTCTGCTCGGCCGGCTGGGCCGATCCGCATTCGGCTATTTCCGAATTCTGCTCGGCCGGCTGGGCCGATCCGCTTTCACTTCGGTCCTCACAACCGTAATCGGGGCTGACCGTATATGCGACTCTGCTTGACCCTTTCTCCCGACTCTGTCGTTCGTCCGTCTCCTTCCGAGTGGGAAAAACCAGTTCCGCGATCGGGGCGTAGCTTCGGTCAGTGCATTCAGCCGGATCCGGCGACGGCCGGCTCCGCGTCAATATTTTAGAAGGGGTCCGGTACTCGGGTTTATCCACCATCGGAGTCTGATCCTCTTCTAATTCTTCCTCTTCGCTGACTAGATCGGTGGTTGCCTGAAAGGCCAGGTTTTGCCACTCGATATAGCGTCTTGAGCCAACAGTGACATAGCCCGGCCGGCGGGGCACTTTATCCTCGGCCAGCCACATTCCAATAATCACATCTTCATGCAAGGTGAGGGGCTTTTCAGAGATGTTGGTCACACTTATGAAGTTGAGATGACCACCCCCTTTAACCAAAGATGGTACCCAGCACTCGCCCCTTGTCAGCCATAACTTACTCCGTCGGTCGTGCGGTCGCAAAATTACTTCCACCGCCTTTCCCACTGGCACCGTTACAAACTGACCAAGCTTGAGGAACTGGACGTGGGCGCCATATAAGGGCCGCCGGCCCGCCAGCTGGATCTGTACCTCGTCCGGCAACGTCAATGTTCCATGCGATAAGTCCAGCCGTATACCGGCCGGGACCATAAAATCCATGCCCAAAATTGCATCCTACCCGGCCAACTTGCCTACCCAGGCGGTAAAGTAATATACCAACGACCCAGCTAACGTAATCTTGACTCTTGTCCTTCCTTGGGTCATGTACGAACTTTCTCCAATGCCTATACATTCCTGCCGCTTCGTCTCGTCTATCTCACACCCCACCTTACGAGCAAAGGTGGTGTCTACGATAGACACTTCTGCGCCAGAATCGAACAACATGGTAGCTTTCTGGTTATTGATTTTCCATCCGCCTTGGCCTGCTTGAACCATTTATCCGGCGAGTGATACTTCCAATAACCTCGCGACTCGCCAGGTAACAAGTTCAATTCCATTCGCACTTCAGCCCGGGAATACTCATCCGTCCGTATACTGCTCACCAGGAAGGGGTCAG
>MIQA02017092.1:0-12134 GCA_001887855.2 Sclerospora graminicola
ATTTCCCACACTTCGATTTTCCACGCCTCTATGTCTGATCGTAACGACGCCCCATTGCTCCTGTGCCGGGCCACTCCCCAGTCAATACCCAGCTATCGGCCGTAGGACCGGATGCTCATCAGGCCGGCCCAGAGCATCGCCCCGGGCAACCTGACCTGGCCGCTCTGCAAGCTCAAGTCGCTGCGTTGACCGCTCGCGTGGCCAGTCTAGAGCAAGCGAACACCGATTTAGCTGCGACCTCCCGGCTGGCTAGCCAGCAAGCAGACGAATCTCGGGTCCGGGAAGTCCTAGCGACTTTTCAGTCTCGCGACCGGATTGGCCAGCTGGAAAACGAGAACGCCGACCTTCTCCAAGCGAGAGATCGTCTCCGAAAACAGTCGGACTCACAGCGTGTCCAAAACCAGAAAGTCATGGCTGCCTTGAAAATCCAAAGTAAGTACCTTCCGCTTGTTCTGGTTCGCCTCCCACTCATTCACTCCGTATATGCTCTTAGACCAAAACGTCATGAACCTCCGTGTCTTGATGATCGAGTCTTTCCAGACTGCGCGTGAGTTGACGACGCGCTACGACGGCTATATCAAGCTCTCCCAAACGGTTGGAAGGTGCGCAGCAGGAACTGGGCAAGTTGGAGGTTCGCCGGATCCGTATTGCTAAGAAGCTAACCAAGTACCAGAAGGCGCTATATCAATCGGCCGATGCATCGGCCGACCTTAAGCGCCGGGTCCGGGAGCTTGAGGCCGCATACGCTGAAACCCAATCGGGTGTGTGTGACGCCCGGGAGGCGTTCACTCGGCTTGTGGAAGAGCGTGCGGATTGCTTTTCTTCTCTCAAGGAAGATCGGGCTCGTCTAGCAGCTTCGGCGTCCCGGGTGAGAGGTCTCATGAAGGGTCCTGCTCCCATCCGGGAGGCTATCAGGCACCTCCTTGAATTGGCCTGTCCGCGGGACCCTGGTCAGGCCGCTTCCGCCACGCCCCTTCTTCCGTCAGCTGCTAATTCCGCCGCGGCCGTTCAGACATCTGACGCGGGAACTCCCGCCCCCGGTCCAGCGACCGGTGATACGGGAAAAGTTTCTCGCTTACGGATTTGGAATGCTTCCCAGGACCCTAACCCGCCGCCAGCGCCAGTCAACCAGCAGGCGGCTTCTCCCTTGTCCACTGAAGATCCGCCTGGGCACAAAGGCAAGCGCCGATCCAGTCGGGTTGCGTCGCTTCAAGGCCCCGTGGCAGCCAAACGGCCCAAACGGTCCGCCGCGCCGGTGAGCGCGGCTCTAGTCCATGGGGAGAGCGGGCCGAGTCCTAGGCCCACTTCGATGTCGGCTCCACCGGCTTCGGGAAAGTCCCCCGTCTTCCTCGCGCTGCCAGATCTTCGTCGAAGGCTCCGACTACTCCGGCTCTCCTTAGCGTCTCCCCTCATGATCCCCAAGGTCCATCCACCGCCTCCCCTGATGGAGAAGAAGCGTCTGGCCTATCGGAGCTGGATTCTGACGAGGCTACCACTGAGGACTTTGAGGAATTGCCTTCCCCAGACCCCTTCGCCTTCGACGAGAACGAGTCCAAGGAATCCTCGGAGGAGTCTCCTCCGTTGTGGATTCCCCGCCGGAAGGTCATGACGGCCCTCGAACTGGCCGCGGCGGTCCCTTGGTCAAAGGCGCAGTTGGAAGGTCTGCGTATCCAGGACCTCACTGGAGCCTTGGTCATCAAGTCGTTGACTCGTCCGCCGTTGTGGATATTCCCGCCGGCCCTCGCTGTACCCAAGGCCGAGGACTGGAATGCCAAGCTAGTGGCGATCAGGCCGCTGAACGCAATTTTGTCCCAGGAACCTTGGGCCGTACTGGCGACAGAGATGCCGGACATCGGCCTGCCCCAAGCCGGCTGGTTCGCGGAATTGCGGAAAGTCTGCAAGGAGTACCTCTCCCGGCATGGACAATCCATCTGGGAGTCGACTCATCACCTTTGCATTTCCGTCGCCGCCGGGCACGAATCTCCCGGGCTAGCCAAGTACCGGACCGACCGCAAGAACCGTCGCAACCGCGCGACTGAGGGATGGGCTAAGGTCTGCAACTTCGTGGTCGATGGAATCCAACGTGACCACTGCGACTTGGACATTTTCCTCCACCCGATCATGCTACATCTGGCGACCCGCCGCGTGGAGAAGAGCGGGATCTCGGCCGAAGGCGGGACTTGGTATCCGGGTTTGGGTAAGCGTCAAGTTCCCACTCTCCAAGCTTCGCTCGATGCGCTCGACCAGCAAGATCCGTGGCGCAACCAGTTTCGGCAGGATCCCGATCGTCACCCTGGCCTCCGCGTACCCCGACTCCGGAACAAGTTTCGCTGAGCTTCGTCAAGGGTGTCCCACGAGGCTAGCCTTGCATACATCGTCTTCTTTATTTGTTACTGGCTGTTAACCTCGATAATACACTTTTCTTTCCATTTTTTACGTAAGAAACCGCTTGCTCATCTTCTTCGTCTGACTTCTCCCATCCGGCACCATACTGAACCGAAGACAACTCCGGAAAACCATTCCATCCGGCACCATACTGAATCGAAGACAACTCCGGAAAACCACTCCATCCGGCACCATACTGAATCGAAGACAACTCCGGAAAACCATTCCATCCGGCACCATACTGATTCGAAGATAACTCCGAAAAAGGCCGATCGGACCCGACTAGCTCCATCCACCGATTACTCGGCTGGGTGGTGTTATCTGGTCCGGCCGTGCCTGTTGCCCTGGGGCCGGGCGGACTAGTTCTCTGTCCCACCTTCTTCGTGGGTCTGCATAACCCCGAAGCGATTCCGGCTAGTCCGCCGGCGGTCGAACTCCCTCATTAGAGCTCCGCAATTTAAGTCTAGCTCGTCCACCCACGACTGCTCCTCGCAATTTTTCCACTGCACGAGAAACTCCCTGTGAATCCGCCCAAACCGGGTTTTCCGTCCGTTCCGGACGTTCAAAATTTCTTCTACCTCGTACTCGTCCGGGTCTAACGGCTTGTCCCAACTGTCTTCCGGCAGCAGAGCTTCATCGAAATCTAACCGGTCATTTTCCCCTGCAAGGCGTATATTCGGGCGGTCCGGGAAGTGCTTCGCCAACTTCAACTTGGAGACATGTACTATCGGGAAAACGCTGTATTCCGTACCGGCCGTGACCAGCTTAACTGCATGATCTCCGACCAGTTCTGCCACTCGGAAGGGGCCATGCCACATATGCGCCAGCTTCCGCGCATAGCCTTCCTTGACCCGATCCAGATACAGCCACACCCGGGAGCCGGGATCAATGCCGTGTTCTCCGGCGCGGTCGTTGTTTTGGTCGGCGCGATCCTTGATTGCTTGTCGGAGACGTTCGTTTACTTGTTCCCTCGCCAGTGAGTAGTGGCGCTGCACCCCCATCCTCCAGCGGCGAGCGTCTCTGTCCCGGCTTCTGGTGCACCCTATTGGTATGGCGGCTTCCAAAGTGGATCGGGGATCCCATCCGTAAGCCAGATAAAAAGGGGTGTCGCCCCTTACCCGGTCGTACGACGAGTTGAGAGCAAAAACCAGTCTCTCGACATATTCTTCCCAGTCGCATTGGTCCGCCTCCACCACGTACATCTTGAGGGCTCTGGTTAGGGTCTGGACCATCCTTTCAGCCTTTCCATTCGCCTGCGGGCGGTAAGCCATAGTGGCGCTCTGCTTCTGTCCTAGGATTTTATTGAAAGCTCGGAATACGTCTGCCATAAATCCGGGCTCCCTATCGTGCCGGATGACCTCGCTCGCCCCGAAACGCCTGAACACACATTCTTCGTAACTTTGCGCAACCTGTTGGGCGGTAGGGGTGGAACTAGCCTTTGCTATAACCAGCCCGGTAAACAAATCCGTCCAGATCAGCAGCTCCGTATACCCATTTCGAGATTTGGGTAAGGACGGGATATGGTCCATCGCGATAACTTGAAACGGATAAGTGGCCTGTATGTTTCCGGGCGACCGTCCTCTGATGGTCGGCCGGCCTTTCCCGGTTTCGCAATCTGGACAGCTCCCCACGTAGGCCTGAACGCTACGGTAAAGCCCCCGCCAGTGGAAATGTGTCTTGACCTTGTGATATGTCCGGCCGATGCCCTGATGTCCCCCTTCCAAGCTCACATGGTAGTGATGGAGAATATCCGGCTGTAGAGTAGCGGGTATGACTAGCCGAGCTGATCTATCTCTCTCGATCTCCGGCTGGTCGGCGTCTCGGTAGAAGAAAAGTAGCCCGTTTTCGTCCACTTCGTAACCCGGGGCCAACTTGAAACATTCCTTAGCTTGTTCGGCGGTCAGTTTATTCACTTCTCCGTTAAGGTACGCCTTGAGATCCACTATCCACGCTTCCTCGTTCTGCGCTTGGAGAATTCGCTCTGCTCGCAACTGTTGAACTATCCCCTCGGTCATTGTTTCTGGGGATAATGGGCCATCGGCCGAAGAACGACGCTTCTGCGATCGGGTAACGGCGTTCACCCGGATTGTCTCCTCCATGTTGGCTGGATGGATGATCTCGGGCAACCGGTTGATCTCCGTCAGGTCTGATAACAGAGCCGGATCGGAAACCGTTACCCCCACGTTGTCGCGCATGGCCAGCGTAGCCAAGTGATCCGCGCTCTTATTCCAGTCTCGTTTGACGTGCAGCAATTCGTGTTCCGGCCATCTCCGCAGGGCGGACATAACTCGATCATTTAACAGTCTCAGCCGCGGCGCCTTGCAATCTATCTCTCCGGTGATTTGCCGGATCACTAGGTTGGAATCACCGCATATGATGATCCGCCCCTGTGTCCGGCCAGCCAACAGATCTAGGGACAGCAGTAATCCCCTATACTCAGCTTCGTTCACCGTGATGCCAGGCGTGAAATCCGAGGCGGCCGCGACCGCCTTCCATTCGGGCAGCTTCCACAAAATGGCACTATAGGCCCCGACCCCTTTCTTTACACTCGCCGACCCATCGAAACTCAAAACCATTAGTTCCTCCGTGGGTCCCACTGTTGGCGGCGGCAACACAATAGTTTGTCGAGGCTGCTTCCGAGGTGCGATCGCTATCAGTGCTTCCTCCACTTCTGCCCTGGGGGTAATGCTGGCAGCCAGTGTGCCCAGTATTTCCTCTTCCCCTTTAGTACACTTAATCACTTCGAGGGACCACTGAGACAGCAGAGCCGCCCATCTACCCAGCCGGCCGTCAATTCCATTCGCCGTCAGGAGCCACGATAGGGTCGACCGTCTAGATAGTACCTTGATAGGCCGAGACACCAGCATCGTATAACACACATCTAAGATCCGTAATAGAGCCAGAACTTCTTTATCCACCAATCCGTAATTAACTTCGTTAACTTTCAAGGTCCGGCTGGTGAAGGTCACGGGACAGTACACTCCATCATGATCTTGCACGAGAGCGGCCGAGATGGCCCACTTGTTAGCGTAGATGATGACCACCGGAGTCTTATTAACATCGAAATGTTTCAGGACCGGTGTGGTCGCCATCTTCGCCTTTAACATGCCAAAGGCCACCATCGCTCGGGTCATATGATCGTCCGGGCCGGCCGCGTCGGGGTTCAGCGGCCGGTCGCTTGTCTGGGCAGGCAAGGGCGCTTCCCCATTGGCTGAACTACCCGAAAAGGGCGCTTCCCCATTGGCTGAATTATCCGAGAAGGGCGCTTCCCCATTGGCTGAAATAACCGAAAAGGGCGCTTCCCCATTGGCTGAATTATCCGAGAAGGGCGCTTCCCCATTGGCTGAAATAACCGAAAAGGGCGCTTCCTCATTGGCTGAAATTGCCGACCCGGCCTGCGTCTCCGCTTGCCTATCCTGCTCTCTCAGTTTATGGTAATCCACCTCCCGCAACTCATACAAGACCGCCGCATAGACTGCAAAATCCTCGATGAACCGACTGTAATAATTCAGGCTGCCCAAAAAGGATTGCATAGCCTTTAGGGATCGCGGGAAAGGCAGATTACTCAGGGACTCCAAATCCTTCGGGTTAGCCTCCAATCCGGCAATCGACACTTGATGACCCAGATAGGTTACCTTAGTCTTTCCCCAGAAACTCTTAACCACACTAATCGAAAGATTCCACTTTTCACACGTAACCATCAGCTTCTCCACTTTGTCACACAATAAATCCCAGGTAGTTGCCGTAACGAGAATGTCATCAATGTAAGACCGCCGCCCCAGAACTGAAGGTTTTGGGTCGGGGTCCGGGTCGCCTTCGGAGAACACATCCCCGACCAGAGCCGGATCTTGATCCGCTTTGATCTTGAAGTGTCCGTACAGCGCGTTATCTATCAACCGTTGATAAATCTGCGGAGCATTCTTCAGACCGAACGGCATCCGGTTCCACTCGAACAACCCGAAAGGCGTCACGAATGCAGAGATCTCCCGCGCACGATCGGTCATAGAGACCACCCAGAATCCACTGGCCATGTCCAATGAGCAATACCACAAAACTTTATCCAGGTCCTCCAGCAGGTCGTTTATCAGCGGCATCAGATAAATCATCAGCTTAGTCAGCCGGTTCACCAGCCGGTAATCGATGCACAACCTTATATCCACCCCATTCTTCTTAATAATAATCACAATGGGCGAAGCCCATGGCGAGGTGGACGGCTGAATTATCTTGGTGGCCAGCAAACCCTTGATAAGCTCTGACAGCTTTTCCCGATACTGGGGGGCGACTCTTTGGCATCTCTGTGCGACCGGCTTGGCGCCTCCCACATCAATATCACATACCGCCCCATGGGCGGCCGGAGGAAGTGCGTTCCCTGGTCCGATCAACAGATGTCGTCTTTTCCATATAATGTCCTTCAATCTGCTGATCTCCTCCGGGGTGTTCACATCCGGGTCTCCCACTTGTAGATCGTCGATAGTGACTGCTGGGGGGCAGGGGGTCACCTCAGGTAGCACCGCCATCTGTTCTTCCATGCCTTCAACATATAGTTCGCCCCCTTCATGAATGCAGACTTGATCGGCTTCGGCCGCTTCGGGATCCTGCTCGGCCGGCTGGGCCGATCCGCATTCGGATATTTCCGAATTCTGCTCGGCCGGCTGGGCCGATCCGCATTCGGCTATTTCCGAATTCTGCTCGGCCGGCCGGGCCGATCCGCTTTCACTTCGGTCGTCACAACCGTCATCGGGGCTGACCGTATATACAACTCTGCTTGGCCCTTTCTCCCGACTCTGTCGTTCGTCCGTCTCCCTCCGAGTGGGCAAAACCAGTTCCGCGATCGGGGCGTAGCTTCGGTCAATACGTTCAGCCGGATCCGGCGACGGCCGGTTCCGCGTCAATATTTTAGTAGGGGTCCGGTACTCAGGCTTATCCACCATCGGAGTCTGGTCCTCTTCTAACTCTTCCTCTTCGCTGACCAGATCGGTGGTTGCCTGAAAAGCCAGGTTTTGCCACTCGATATAGCGTCTTGAGCCAACAGTGACATAGCCCGGCCGGCGGGGCACTTTATCCTCGGCCAGCCACATCCCAATAATCACATCTTCATGCAAGGTGAGGGTTTTTTCAGAGATGTTGGTCACGCTTATGAAGTTGAGGTGTCCACTCCCTTTAACCACAGATGGTACCCAGCACTCGCCCCTTGTCAGCCATAACTTACTCCGTCGGTCGTGCGGTCGTAACATTACTTCCACCGCCTTTCCCACTGGCACCGTTACGAACTGACCTAGCTTGAGGAACTGGACGTAGGCGCCATATAAGGGCCGCCGGCCGGCCAGCTGGATCTGTACCTCGTCCGGCAACGTCAATGTTCCATGCGATAAGTCCAGCCGGATACCGGCCGGGACCATAAAATCCATGCCAAAAATTGCATCCTGCCCGGCCAACTTGCCTACCCAGGCGGTAAAGTAATATACCAACGACCCAGCTAACGTAATCTTGACTCTTATCCTTCCTTGGGTCATGTACGAACTCTCTCCAATGCCTATACATTCCTGCCGCTTCGTCTCGTCTATCTCACACCCCACCTTACGAGCAAAGGTGGTGTCTACGATAGACACTTCTGCGCCAGAATCGAACAACATGGTAGCTTTCTGGTTATTGATTTTTTCATCCGCCTTGGCCTGCTTGAACCATTTATCCGGCGAGTGATACTTCCAATAACCTCGCGACTCGCCAGGTAACAAGTTCAATTCCATTCGCACTTCAGACCGGGAATACTCATCCGTCCGTATACTGCTCACCAGGAAGGGGTCAGCCGTACCGGCCGGGGACGGGGTGACGTAATCGTCAAACTTACATGTATTGTCGGTTATCCTTTGCTTTGCTTCTTGATTATCCTCTTTACCGACATATGCATAGATACTAACACTAGACCGCTCGGCTTGAACCAGATTCCAACCTGGCGAGCGATCTAGTTTAACATCTTTTCCGCTCCGGGCGGCAACATTCCAGCATGCTTGGTCGGGACGTACCACTTCTTCAACAGGTTGTAAAATTCTTCCATTGGGCACAGTCCCGCCTCATGCACCTCTCCGCAAGCCTTACACGTGAACAGGAAGTGTTCCGCCGGGTGTCCTTTCCTCTCGCACTTCTTGCACGTCAGCCGCTTCCAGCAGCTCCGGTCGTCATGCTTGATGGACCCACAGTGGGTGCACTTGCGCCTAGGGTAATCCTGGTCAGCTCGAGCGGGAAAACTCTTCGACTGACCGGAATCAGCTGGCAGCCTGGGCGGCTGACTGGCTTCTGCCGAGAAAAGGTACCGATACTGTTCCTCCTCAGACTCGCCCCCAGATCGCTGATACTCCTCTTCCGAGCTGGTCGCGTCTGACTCTCGGGCGACCGTGCGGACGGCTCGGGCCGTCCTGGTAGATGGTGGCCGGCCTCCTTGCTCCGCGTTAAATCGGGACTTGAAACGGCCGGTTCCAACTGCCGCTTTGGGGCCTTGCTTCTTCGCCCTTAGGTACGTGCGCAACGTCACTTCCAGCTCCGTCGTATTCTTCACCCCCAGTAACGCCAGCTGGTTTGCCAGCTCCCGATCGTCCAACGTGCTGATGAACAGTTCCACGTGTTCGCGGGCAGCTTCCGACCGGCTGGGATCTTCTTTAACGGGAATACCAGCTCTCATGCCAGCGACATTCAAACGATGGAGATACTCCAGGGGGGTCTCATCCGGTCGCTTCTTGGAGTGGAAATATTGTCGCGCCGCTGACATTCCAGCTCCGCGGTATTGCTCCTCGAACGCACCGGCCAATCCCCTCCAATTTCCTCGGGTTTCCCGGCTGAGCTGTTGGATCCAGTGTTTCGCTGGTCCCTTCATCAAATCCCCGAAGATCAGGCATTTTTCATAGTCCGACGTCCGGTCTCTGAGAAATGCCGACTTCGTCTTGCTCAACCATCCTCGGGCCTGGTCCTCGTCCGCGTCGCGTCCGGTGAAGTCTTTCAGCTCGGACGTGGCCGACATTCGCACCCTCGTGATCGCTCCCGAATCCGCGTCAAACGCTTGGGCCGAGGCCATATGGGCTCGGCGGGACATCCCCAAATCCAGGTCATCCGGATCGTAATGGTACTTGGTTGACCTGACGGATTCCATATCCACGTCGCTGAGAGACAGCTTCCTGTTCGTTGGCCGACGTCCGGTCCGGCGACCTGTCTGACGGCTCGGCGGGGCGGCATGGGGTTCACTTTGCTTGAAGTGCACCGACTCCATATCTTCATCACTCGGCTCCCTCGCATAGTACTGGACTGGTTCGGGGGCCTGTGTTCCACGACGAGCGGGCTGGTCCGGTGACTTCGGACTGCTGCGGCTGGCGCTCAGCCGACGTTGCTCTTCCAAGTATCGCTCCATCATCGCCGAGAACATGTTTTGCAAGTGATCCGGCACCTGAGGAGCGACTTGAGGGGCGACTTGAGGGGCGACTTGAGGGGCAGCCGGGCTGCCAGATTGGCGTTCCTTCTTAATTCGCCCGTCCGCGTCTTCGTCTTCCTCCTTTGGTTCTGGATCCGCCGCCGCTGTCCGCCAGGCCTGTACGCTGTACTGGCCGGCGTTCTTCCGCTCGGGCGTACCCGGATCCTCACGTCCTCCAAGTCTCATGGCTGTCGCCACACGCGCTGCTCCCCTTGGGCCAAGCGTCATGCGAGTGATACCCACCGATGAATCAGATGAGTCCGCTTCCGAAGGGGCAGACTCGTACTGCGAAGAGCCTGAGTGTATACCGGCCGGTTTGCTTGTCGCCGGCGGCGTGGACGGCGCCACTCCAGTCGTAGCCGTCATCTTTTTCGACGGTGGCGAGCAACCCACTAGCGGTACCAAGTGGTCGTGCAGGGCGCTGGACGCTTCCTTCAACTTGTCCATCTTCAGATCAAACAACTCGTTCGGATCAAACACGCCGGTGTTGATGCCGGCTTGTTTGAGTTGGTCGAATAGTCCTCTAATGAGGGACACGTGGCCGTCTGAGAGAGTTGGGGGAGAGACGGGACCTTTCAGTCTGCCTATGATCTTCGGCCGTGTTATTTTTAGTACCTTATCCGTCCGCAAGAACTGCCCCAACTCGTGAAGATGGAAAGCACGCTCCAAGTCGACATCCGTCGATAAGCCGTCCTGCTTCTCTTCTTCCTCTTCGAATCGCGGTTTGCCTTTGTAAGTCGAATAGTCCAATTCCTGCCAATCCGGTTTCTTTAGGGGTAGGGGGGCCAGATCGCGACTTGGTCCCGATCCGGCCGGCTTCCCACTCCGGTCGTATCCGACTTCCGCTTTTTCTTCTTTTATCTTTTCTTTTATATCCAAAATATGCATTCGTTCGTTAGGATCATGGTCGGAACCATGATCCTTCCTCGGACTATGGCAACTTGCGCCATAGTCCGATCCGGCTCCATCCGTGTAGCGGCCGGCACTGTAAGTAGTACCGTAATCCGCCCCCGGCGGAGCCTCTAGGGGAGTAACTTCTTCTTTAATGTCAACCTCGAACTCCCCCAATCCGAGGCGACCATCGCATCCTTCCATCTTCAGCAGCATTGGGGGCGATATGCCTTCCCCAAATGCACCCGACACAACATCGTCAACAAATTTGACAGGTTTAGGTCTTTCGCCCGCTAGGGACTCGCGGTGATATCCAGGGTCACCAAGAGATCTGGGCACGCGCACCATTGTGGTGTAGTCGCTGTCAGAAAATCTTCCTGAGACGCGAACACCCACGGGGGTCCCAGACGACTGACTATCGGAGGGGGTACTCCGTCCATCCGAGTCATGATCCGATCCGGCTTGAGGCCGGCTGGATCGGTCGCTTCCATCCGCTTGATCGCGACTGCTCGAATGTTGCATGTTAAAAGCTCACCTTGTGTACCCGTCAGTACTGGGTGGTTAGCTCTCTTGATGGACCCTAGGGCGAAAAGTATAAACTCGTCCAATAGGGAGATGAAGTGTAGGACTAGGGTAGCTCCTGGGCGGAAATCGTCACCGGGGAGCTCGTTGGGTAATATACTTGAACTTTGTATAGTGCCGGCTGGGCCGAGAATAGTCGATCGGCCAGCTAAACCAATAGGACACTTGAAGTTTGTATAGTACCGGCTGGACCGAGAATAATCGATCGGCCAGCTAAAACCAATAACAATGGAGGGCGAATCCAAATGTGTATCCACAGAAGGCCAAATGTCACCACTTCCCAATACTTGATACCGTGTTCAAAACACGGGCGACTTGAGGCGAGTATACGAAGTCGCCGCGACTTCCGGTCAGGGGACTTCCGGTGGGTTAACTTAACCTTCCCCGGGCAAACCAATAACAGCAAGAGGGGACCTTGTTAGCCCTCTGCCGTGAACCAATAAAGCGACTTGCGTCTAAGAAAGCGAAACGTATACTGATTTATCCTATGTCCAATACTCCCTTTGTGTAACCTACCTCAAATAACACGCCTGACCAGTCATGTACCTTACCCACGCAACCCGGCTAACTCCGACTCTGTGTACCGGTACGGCCGGTACACCAACCCCAAATGGTACCAACCCGTCCGGTACACTGAACCCATATGGTACCAGTCCGAATGGTACATTGTACCCGACCGGCTCGGCCGGATAGCCACCCATCCGCGCCCCTCGTCCGCTGACGCTAGCAGTCCCTTGGCAGCCCTTCCTACGATCCCGGTGCATACTCTTTCCACTAGAACAATCCTCTTCTTCCGGGCTCCTTCCACTCCATCCTTACG